>MU394007.1:486402-702774 GCA_022578575.1 Hypoxylon sp. FL0543 | reverse complement strand
AATATAAAATAATTATTTTTTTTTTTTTTTTTTTTTAAAATTTTTTTTTTTTAATTTTTTATTTTTTTTTTTTAAAAAAAAAAAAAAAAAAAAAAAAAAAAAAAAAAAAAAGGTAATATCCACCCTAAACCCAATTGACAATAGTTAATCGAGCTTCTTAAGCGTTTCAAATATCGCCAAAAATGAAGGTCCGCCTGGGGGTCGAACCCAGAATCTCCTGATTAGCTGCTAACAGTCGTAGTCAGACGCCTTACCATTGGGCCAACGGACCGGTTGGAATCACCTTGGTGGGTATATGTTTCACCGCCTGAATACACCACAATATATGCCCTAGCTGCATCCACTAGTGCGCCCCGTTGAGCGAATCTCCTATCCGCAATCAGACACACGAGTAAGTCGACTCCCGATGCGATGCCATTGATACTCTTTACCACGCCAAAATGCGAAATCTAAACCGAGGAGCTACTATCAAGTGAAGACCACGTATATAACCTAGTTGATATTATCCAAACCAAGCAGATAATGGATTGAGCACTCAGAGCCTGAGGAGTCTTCTGAAAACATTCAGAATGAATGGAAGAGTCGGCTCACAAATCAAAACCTGCTAAGTATCACATGCAATAATATTCGAATCCCTGGGCGATTCTTTCTCTCGTACTTGAGTCTTATAATCAGACAACTACACGACAATACTGGGTATGATCAATGACATCGCACTTTTTATTAAGTATCCGAACTAAATCTACGCTACCCTCTCTATGATCTTGCAGGTATATCCTCGTCGATCTAGATCGAAAGCTTATCAATCGTCTGTCCCTTGAAACCTTCCAGTCCCTCGCCGCCCTGCGTCCTACGGTTAGAAATGTTGCCAACTCTCGGGTCAGATGGACACTTACGTAGCTGGTGAGTGGCGAAACTTCAAGGCCTCCATCGACGTCGCCGTTCTTGACAGTTGCGCCAACAGCCTCTACCCATCGCCGGCCTTGCTCCTTGATGTGCCTGCGGCTAGTCGTCGGGCTGTCCTCGGGTTCCTTTTCGAACGTACCATCGGCCTTTTGTGCTGGGTCTGCGTTCTTCAGTGGCGAGAACTCTTCCTCACGCTTAACCTCGAAGCACGCAAACTCGTTAAGGTTGAGCCACTTGAAGTTGTCGAAGACGAATTGCTCTAGCTTGATACCGTTAGGCGTCTTGGGATCGACGGCCTCGCCCTTCTCAGTGTCAAAGAATGGGATCTTCTTCCGGGCAACGTGAGGCGGCAGGTTGTTTACGGCATCTCCCATGCTGTCGAGGTAGTCGAAGGAGTAGTAGTGGTTGACAATGTTGGCAGCACGGAACTTGAGAAGATCAGGTTGCTTGGGGTCCGTTGCGTGACGCGTGGCGTCGTCGATTTCTGAGTACTCAACTACGTCGGGCCTGCCGTTCTTCTGAAGAATGAGCCCAACCGACTCCTTAGCATCACGCTTTCTAACCACCTTGGTAGCGATCTTGACTTTCTTCTCGGCCGCGAAACCAATGAAGACCGGATCGGCAACCTTAGCCAAGCAGTTGTCAACACAATATGTGTGGACGTGCTTGATGTTAGGGCGCATTTTGTCCAGCACGCCTTCTTCCTGGAGCGCCTTGTATAGACCACCATTGCCATCGGGGGCCACCGCGAGCTTTCCCTTGCTGGCGAGCATGAACTTGCCATCGTTCGTGATGCAGGGAAGCACACCCTGTTCGAATATTGTAACGTTCTTCGGGTCCAGGCCAAAATAAGGCTGGCCCTTAGCCCGTTGAGCATTCTGCTCATCGCTTAGCTCGTCAATCTTCTCCTTCCTGAAGAACTTCTCGGTAGGTCCACGAGTGGGGCCACTGGTCATGATGAACCATGGAATAACTGCTTTGCTGGGGTCCGCGGCCCGCTCCGCAGCCAGTTTTTGGATCTTCAAGATTCGCTCGGCTTGAATCTGGAAGAGTGACTTGTGGGAGGGAAGTTTGATATCGAAGCATCCCTTCGGAGCCTTGCTTCCCAACCGAGTGCCCTGACCACCAGCCAACAGAACTACGGCTACCTCACCCTTCCCAATCAGCTCCAGACCTAGATCGTACCATCTTTGAATGTCTTCGGGCTTCGAATCGATAATGCTAGCAGTTGCGGAATCGGGAAGAGGCTCGACGACGGCTTGACCCTCTTCTTTCGGTGGGTTCAGAGCAAGGTCTCGAAGCTTTTGGACTCTGGCGGGGTCGATCTTCTGGAGCTGTTCGAAGAAGGCCTTTTGCTCGGGCTCGCTCAGGGAGTCGAAATAGGTGAATACGTGGCCCTGGCCAGCTTTCTCGTACTGGGCCTTGAGGTTCTGTACCTCGGCGGCGGTGAATGCTGTCATGGTGGCCTTACTCGATGTGTGTGAAAGAGAGGATAGGTAGGAAGGACTAGCGGTCTGTTTATAGAATAGCTAGCATAGATGACGAAGGGAGAAACCAATTGGACTTTTAAGAGAAATCCAAGAGCCTTAAGTTTGTATCAGTGTTCTTTTGAACAGTACATGGACCGCAGAGTTGAGAAGAGGCCAATTCAGGGGACGGGAGCTAGAAATAGAACGACGGGTGAGTTACGAGGGGATACTACGATACGAATCAAAGCTGGAGGGGCTGAGGGGCTGAGGGGCTCGGACAAGGGATCCTGGAGCTCGGTCGTTGGTGGGGGGTTACAGTTGGCGGAGTAGCCTTTTAGCATGCATTTAGCAGCTTCAGCTTTGCATTGTTAGTGCCTCTGATTGCCTAGAATCTCTAAGTTACTTTTCTTCCGCCCTCTCACAGCTTCTCTATCCTGGTTGGACTGGACGTTACATCTTCCACCTCACCGCTTTGACGAGACCATGCGGCGGCGAAATCGCTTTCTATTCGCTACCTCGCTCGAGTCGGATTTCGTGTATAGTCGGGCAACTTCTGCAACATCTGTAACATCTGCAACACGTGCATAGTCCTACACATTCTGCCAAAGGATGTGCTGACGACGTGCAATATCGCAGATATTGCCTCAAAGTAACACCTGAGATTTTCCCGGGGCAGATTTCATCTGAATACGTAATGCACTAGTGGTGCATTGACTTTCCAAACGTTACGGTACCTGGCAGTGAGTGCTGCAGCCCTGGCAGCTGGATCGCGTTACTGTCGGCTCCTACGAACATCCCTGGTGCTCCAGTGATGCAACATCGGGTTTCCGATACGAGGACTTGAAATTTTTGGATCGACATCAACACGAAAACTTTCAGCAGTTTCTTTCGTAGGATGCTCAATGATGTTCGGAATTTTAAACAGGGACATCAAGATGCAACGAGATGCTGCTAGATTGGAATATGAAGAAGTCTGTTCGGCCAGGGAAAACACGTAGTACTTCCAATTTGTTGGTAACTTGAAAAGTAACCCGATATGCGGGTAATTCCATTAGACCCTAGCGACCCACTCGCTTACAGTGGCGACTAATAGGGTCAAGGAAACGACAACAGACATCCGCCAGGCTGAGAAGCTTCAGGAACGACTTGAACTCCTTCAAAAGCGTAATTTCTGCTGAAGAATTCATTTCATACATTAATATTCCGAGTCTTAGTCAATTCAAACCAAAAAAAAAAACAGACCAATCCATTCGTTGAAGGGGAGTATCTGTATAAGCTCACACTTATTCGGCGTAAGTGGCAACCCTCACGATGGGGAGCGATGGGCATAATCGGGGGGTATCTACAGAAGGAGGAAATCCTCTTAAAACATCCAGCTTCGAAGGCCGGCTTCAACTGAAGAATTTCATGTTCACCGGGTCGACTCCCAGCCCATCGTCTCCAGAACCACGACGGAGTCAAAGGCTATTGACGCCTCAGTCAGTTGCGTCATCTCCGGTGGCATCAAGGTCGCCATATAAGTCCAGAAAGCGCAAAGGACAACCAGAAGCTCAGGATGTAGAAACCAGCAGCGGCAGCAGGCAAAGCACGCCCTTAGTCTCGTTCACCTCACCACCCAAAAAGCGCTCACGGAAATCATCCTCCTACGCCCCTCCCTCGACCTACGCACACCTACCCCATCTCCCTGACGCAATAGCACCAAACCTGCTGATCCTAAGCATCGGTCTAAACCCCGGCCTGCAGACCGCGCGATCCGGGCACGCCTACGCGCACCCGTCAAACCTCTACTGGAAGCTCCTCTACTCGTCCGGCATCACGCCCGTCCTCTGCAAGCCGCAGGAGGACCAGGAGATGCCGCGGCGCTACGCCCTGGGCCACACCAACATCGTGGCGCGCCCGTCCCGGAACGGCGCCGAGCTCAGCAAGGCGGAGATGGACGAGGGCGTCAGCATCCTGGAGGACAAGTGCCGCAGGTGGCGGCCCGAGGTCGCCTGCGTGGTCGGGAAGAGCATCTGGGAGAGCGTGTTCCGCGTGCGGCACGGGCGGGCCCTGGCCAAAGGCGAGTTCCACTACGGATGGCAGGAGGAGCGGATGGGCGTCTCGGAAGGGGGGGACGGCGAGGAGCCCTGGGAGGGCTCGAGGGTGTTCGTGGCTCCGAGCACGAGCGGGCTGGCGGCTTCGCTGAGGCCGGAGGAGAAGGAGAGGATATGGAAGATATTGGGGGATTGGTGCGTGAAGAGGCGGAAGGAGAGGGAGGAGGAAGCTTCTGCTTCAAAAAGTATCGAAGAATAAGTCCAAGCGTAGCGAGGATGCCTTGCTTCGTGCTAAGGTGATTGTTTCGGGGAGCAGTCGTACATAGCCAGCCTTGCTGATTCTCTCATCTACATAGATACCCCTAGCATATATGTAAACATCAAACTGTTTAAATTAGCTGAATGCCACTGTAAGCATAGGTAGTCTATTGTCGCCCCTGCCGAACTGTGAGGCTAATGCACATAATAATGCACATGACTTCGGGATGGGCGCCACAAATTCGAAGGATACAGCTATGCAATTATGCCACGGAGGTCTCTCAGTAACTGCTGATTTGGATTGCTATTCGACTATGTACCATATTGAATCGCGGTTATCGAACCGCTCCTCATCTCCTCGCCTATGTACCTCCTCTGTCTATAAAAAATAGCCGGGACGGCTTAGGGATATCAATCATAACGGGGCGTTGCTGCGTGTTCGTGTAAAGGGTGACATATCCCTAAAATCTCAGCGCATAACGAAAGAAATAAACTCCAAGCGCCATTCAACTCTCCACCCTCAGGATAAGAAGACGATAGCTATCGCAGTCGTGACGACCGGCCACCAGCCCGCGACTCGCGCCATAGCCAGGATACCACCCGCCGAATTGGGGCTCTCGGTACCGCCCGATGAGGTCGTGCCGTTCGGTAAGGAGCCCCGGATGTAGATCGTGGACTGGTGCGTGGTATCATTGTCCGCAACCGTCACCAGCGACCTGTTCAAGTTCGCGTAGCTGCCGTCTCCGACGATGGAGTTGAAGTACGTCTGGTTCCCGTTGTCGTCGCAGCCGCAGGTCTCGTAGCGATCGCACAGGCACGAGACGGGCTTGGTCTCGTTCTTGTGGTTTGTCGTGTTGTAGTACCAGTAGGGGTGCGTGTACGGATACACGTACGCGCCGTAGGCCCACGTCGCGCCCACGAAGCCCAGGTATCCCAGCGCGGCGCCGCCGACTACGAAGGGCACGATGCCCGAGGGGCTCGTGCTGCCTGATTTGTATGGCGTTCTTGCGCCGCCGCCGTAGTACGTTCCGCCTCCGTAGTTTGGCCGGACGCCACTGCCTGTCGTTGTCGAGCCGCCGCTGTTGGACGATGACGATCCGCGTCCGCCGCTCGAAGACCCGCCTCGGCCACCACTGCTTGATGAACCACCGGAAGAACCGCCGGAGGAGCCACCGCTAGAGCCGCCACTACCGCCTCTACCGCCGCCTCCTCCGCCGCCTTTGCGCTTCCATAGATCTTCGCTTATTGTCGACCGCTCTGAATACGGGGGCTCGGGTTGGCTTTCCGGCGATCGCGTATCTAATGCGACGTCTTCTGTATCGGGTAGCGCGACGGCACTGATGCCGCGGCCGAAGGCGGTCAGGCCGAGGAAAATATGTGATATCTTCATCTATAGATCGGCGCGTTCGTTATCCTTGTCAATGATAGACAATAGAATATGTGTGGAGTCGATAGGTACTGCTATCAAAGCAACGAAGAGTGTAGGTTAGTGCAGTTAAGACCAAAACTTGGAAAAGCTGAAAGAAGCAAGAATTAAGTAGAGAGGCGAATATGTTGTATATGTAGGAGTGACTGAGGGGCGGTGATCTGATGATGTTGCAACATTACCTAGCAATGCCAAGATGAGCTACTCCTGCCGTTACGAGGGTAGTGCCTGAGTATGACTTTATGACTTTACCAGTCCTGAGTGGCGACCGCCAAGCCCTGCGTTCATCATTGATATCCAGGGCCCTATGACATCTGTCCGGTGCACAAAGAAGGTAAGGTTTCGTTCTAAGCCTCCTTTAGGTATTTAAGTTTTCAATAAGTCTCTGATCCATCTGATGTAGCAAATCATACGTCCCTCAACGCTACCTGAGGTAAACTTTACTCAATGTTGATCATTGATTTCCGGTACTGATTCATTAGATAAGCAGCTAGAGCGAGCGAGGACCAAGCCGTAATTCTATGGCCATCCACGGACAAAACACGCCCATATCATTGGAGGCCCGAGTCCTTCGAACCAGCGGAATGTCCTCAACAATTGATCTGATAGCGAAAAGCCCATGCAGTCATCTCGCGTTCGTTCCTACAAGGGTGTGATGTAGATATGTGGGACAGCAACGTCTCTTAGCGCTGGCAGCAAAATGATACCTAGTTAGGCTTAGCTTAGAAAGGCTTTGCGCTTAGATAACCTTGATAAGCTAGTCATCTTGGGTGTCAGGGTGTACAGTACATAGATCTGGGAGTCAGCCAGTCAGATCTGTTCAAATTCATTCAATTGACCCATTGTTCCCTTTGTATGTACGCCCTCGAGAGCGGAACCTCGTTTCGTGACATCACTATCCAAGATCCACGACGAAAGCCACAACGTCGGGCTTTTTGATGGCTCTATGAACCGCCAGTTGCGTCGGCAGTTGCGGGGGTTCCCTTCTGGCTCCTGACTGGGGAAATATTTCCCGAACCCCGAAGATGTTGTGGCTCAGCCTCGCCATTTGAGTCTATTTGGAATATAATTTGTTTTAAAGTGTAACCTTGATCGGGCTAGTAAGCAATTAAGCACTAAAATGTGGTTGGGGTGATGTGCTAACGAACACTGCCATTCACTGATCCACAGATTTACAGAACTACAGCAGCCCAGATTTCGCCTGATAGCTCAGCTCCCCAAGCTGACAAATTTCAACGCGAGATCTCGCCTAGTTGCCTAGTACGAACCTGAAGTTCCTCGTCTAGCCTCGCCCAAGCCACACTTTATATCATCTCATCGATCCATCATGGCCGACGCCGGAGGGTCAGACCGAAGCTTGCTGGATAGGCTGAACGCTCTGAAACCCAGCACTGTCAGTTTGGAAACCCCATCGCTAAAGTAAGGTAAACCTTGTAGCCTCCGGTCTGCCCTGCTTCGCTCTTTTAGTTACTCACTTCGGTAGCTTAGTCAAAATGCTAGCTTGCTAAATATCGCCAGATCTGTCGCTGCATCCACTATAGAGCCGGCTAAGTCTCCATCAAGAGAAGATGCCCTCTCGGAGAGGTTGAAGAGCCTCCGGAACCAGGCTGATAAGAAAACTCATACCACGTCTGGCACCGAGGCGAACTGTAGCCATGGCGATACCATTACTTCATCGTCTCCAAACCAAATATCACAGCCACTCTCCGGTCCCAAAAGCCCAGATACATTCACAGGTGCACCGCACGTCTCCTCTGGGGAGACAAATGACGATGCGGATCCGCTTCTCTTCACAGATGATCAGACACTAGAAGAGCTGCTTGCGGATCTTGAATCCGATCAGCCATGGCTCGATCAGGTAGCGGCTGAGGAAGAGGAGCACCAAAGGGTCACTGCGCTTCTTGAACAACTTGGAGATGCTTCCAGATTAGGCCAGGATCCAGATGCTGATCCCAAGTCCAAAGAAGCTAGCCGTGATAGCGGGGATGAGCACAGTAGTGACGATGATTCCGAAGGCGAACAGATGACTCGTGAGGCCGACGATACTCTCGCTCAAGCAATGGACGAAGCTGAGCTGGAAAAGCCCAGCGGGGGCTCTCAGAATGGCTCTAGACCAACCTCGCCAAGCCGAAAACTAAGACCAACCGCGCAAGGTGATCCAGCACACGAGTCTGCCCAAGCGGCGAAGTCCAATGAAACGGATTCTCTAGATCTACCCGCCGTACCCTCAGATTTACAGGACCAACCAGATTTGCCAGAACCGCCCCAAGGAGATGACGATGATGCTGACTTCGCTGCGTCAATAACCTCTCGCATGGCTGCTCTCAGAGTAAATACAACTCCCGGCCCGACTCTCCCTTCAGTCCCGACTACGGATGTCGACACTTTCGGTTTACCGGCAGTACCCACCTTTGCGCCGGCCGACAGGCCCGCCCCAGGACTCATAAAGAGGTATGGGTTTACTGACGAGGACCAGAAGACGTGGTGTGTCGTGTGTCTGGAGGACGGCGCGATCCGCTGTATAGACTGTGACGGGGACGTCTACTGCGCGAGGTGCTGGAAGGAGATGCACGTGGGACCCAGCGCCGGGTACGACGAGCGAGGACATCGATGGGAAAAATTCGTGAGAGGGCGCTGACCACATACATGAAGCTGTTATTATTGGTTCGTTGTACGAAGCGTTGCATTGCATTGGATTACACGCTAGATACCCTGCCATTGCCTCTACCACCTCAGCACGTCTTCCCTAACGTCACTTCTATAAAGGCGAATTGCAACCCAACTACACTGATCTACCATGTCAGTGCGGACGCCACTGGTTTTCTCACCAAAACTCACTAATTTCGCATGGCCGTTAAAATTTGAATAAAATTCAAAGAATTTTTGATTAAGTTATAATATATAAATAATTGATTGAAGTTTCAATTAAAAAGATTAATTCTAAATATCATGAGCTTTTACGAGATTTATACGAACGTAAAGTGAGCTTAATGTATTATCCACCAAAATTCCCGTTTAGGGGGTGTCCGCACTGATATGATAAGTGATTGTATTGGTCGATTGCTCAGCCACTAGGCCTTGATGCACCGCTGACTTTCAACTCTCCAAAACTGGATTTTGCTTCCTCAGTTCGCGGTGATTCTCCTATAGCAGACGTCGGGTATCTTGGCATTTATCAGCGACCAGGCGGTAAGGGATAATTATGCCTTGGCTGAACTCATCGCGCGTTGAGCCCCATGCATTGTAAGATACCTACGCTGTCATCGCATGGCCCAGACACAAGGCATTAGGGCCGATGCTAAAGCCAGTCCTGGCTGACATGTCCGTAGGTGAAGAAATGGCCACAAATCAAACTGAGCTTTCGAGACGAAGGGGGCCGAGTATGTAGCCGCGTGGATAATAGTCTTTACAGAAGCTGGACGACAATACAGTGTTCCAGGTTCGACTTTTACCAAGTCTAAACTATTTTGCCTTTGATCGAGACACTGGCGCAACTCACCATGGACTTCAGGAATTAGGTACTCAATGTCCCCAGAAGCCAGATAGCCATTATGTTCACGCGAGTAGACTTATGTTCACTCGCAAGTCACTTGGTAAGAGCAAACACTAATGAAGACGATATCAATACGAAGCAAAATGCGTGTATTCCTCGTTTTTACCTAGCCTTTTGATATCCGAGCCAGTAGTGCAATCTCAGTGATCCCTGACGCGACGCCATCCGTCCGTATTGCTCGTCTGCCTGGATGCCAACACCTGGACTCCGTACATGTGTCCCTACTTTCCTCCCCGTTGCCGTTTTGGTATACACTTCGATAAAAGAGAAACCCGCGGAGAGCGACTAGCTATTCCCTGCCAACCATTCTGCTTAATACCTCCCCCAATCCTGGGGCTTTACGTGATTTGGTGAATTCGCGTACCACAAACATCAGACTACGAGCCAAGGGCAACTTACGCCCCGGAGCCAGACCCATTGCCGGATCCCGCACCGTTAGACCCTCTCTTAGTTCTGCCTGTGATATCCTGCCACGTGGCGCCGAACCGTCGTCCCGTGCCCGCCAGCAAGCCCTCCTCCTCATCCGCCTCGGCCTCCTCGTCGATCTCGTGGAGATCCAGTTTGGGTGTGCGGAACAAGCTGGTTAGGAAGACGATGAGGAAGACGCCGAGGAACGCGAACTGCGCCCAGAAGGCGACGGCTCCGAACACGGGCCAGTTGAGCGTCACGCGGTTTAGGAACGTCGACATGACCGTCGGCGTGCACACCTGCTGCTGCTGCCGCCGGCCGCGCGCCGCGTCGGCCCACTCGGAGCACGGCTTGACCGCCTCGGGGGTGTCGGAGCAGTCAGGTCGCTCGAAGGGGTGGCGTGGGGGAAGATCGCAGAAGGTTTGGGTGCCGTAGCTCGCGTACTGTGGGGCGACCATCATGGCCAGGGCGTAGTTGATGCCCAGCATTATGAGCGCCAGCATCACCGTTGCCATGAGCAAGGCCTGCGGTGGCGTCCTTCCCTTTCTGATCTGGAAGATGCGCAGCCAGAGGAAGCGGATGCCGATTGTTGCCACGCCGGAGATGGTGCTGCTGAAGAAGAGCAGGATGAGAAGCGCCATAAGCACGTAGTCGATGGGAAAGGCTTTGGCGGTTTGCACGAAGAGCCAGTTGATGGGCTGGAAGACGTTGATATGCGCGAGGATGTATCCGCAGTGTTCCTTGCAGACCGAGTTGGCGGCCTTGTCGATGCCCGTGATTAGCATGGACACCCAGATCAGCAGCGCGAGAAGGATGAGGATGATGCCCCCGATGAGCTTAAGTGGGCGGAACACGGCGCAGATTTTGTGCCATGCTCGTACAATGAAGCTCTTGCCTTCGCCCTGCGCTTCGGCGGCGAGGCGCTCGCGTCGGACTAGAGTTCGCTCTTCGCGTGCAAGAGCTTCTAGTTCGCGCCTATCCTTAGCAGGCATTCCCTCCGGTCGGCCCGCATTGCGCATCTCGAGCTGCCGTTGGCGCTCTCTGTTCTGCTCCAGCTGCGACGCGGTATTTTCCGAGAGCTGGGGGGCGGACAGGGCCGGAGCGGACTTGATGAGCGAGACGGGGAAGAGGGCGAGACCAGCTCCAGTATATAGAATATACAGTAATGTTCCCAACGTAATCAGCAGTCCCACACCAAAAGTAAGCGCCTTCTCGCCGTGGTTCTCGTCGAGCAGACGCTTGAAGAAATCGAGGTCGAGATGCTTTCCGCCGCCACGAGAGCCAGCGGCCGGCACGAAGAAGCCGACGAGAAAGATGATGACGACTAGTAGAATAAAGGCAATGGTGTACTTGAAGGCGCCCCACAGCCGGCTTCCGAAAGTCTGGTTGCCCTCTTGTTCCTCGACCTCGTCGTACTCCTCGTACCAGAAGTACGAGAAGGGGATGATGAGCAAGCAGAGCAGGGCGTCGAAGCTGTAGAGAGAGTAATAGACAATCTTCAGCGTAAGTAGAATATTGTCGACGCGGGCGGGAGTAGCCCAATCCTTCTTGACGCCGAGGGCCGTGGATGTCGTGGACGAGACGAGGGCGATGTCTACGGGAAGGAGAAGCACGGTCGCGAGGAGCGCGGTAAGACTGACGATGGCGACGGTGCTGACTATGGCGGATCGGTCGCGAGGGGCCTGCCATGTGAAAGTTGTGATGCTCGCAGCGATGAAGGCCAGGACAGCTGCGACGGCGTAGGCCACCCATATGAGGGAGGTCTGAACGTAGCCTTGGGCAGCCATCTCGGCAATGCGGATGGTGAGCTCTGACGACTGCTACTGCTACTAGCAAGATGAAGTTATGATGGTAGGTAAGAATTGAGCATTGGAAGAAAAGAGCCTGACGCAGGTTGATGGTACCCCGCGTTGCCGAGAGAATGGAAGGAGTGGAATGGATGTCGCGTTGTTGTTGTTACCTTGGTAATGCTTTACTATGGTACATTTGCATTTCTGAGCAGCTTGAAGCAGAGCTCCGCTGTCATGACGTATTGCTTACGGTCGAGTTCCTTTTGCATGCATAATCTTGAAACCTTCATAATGTGTTTGCTTACGTACATAATGCTCATGCTCTATCACAATAGCCGAGTTTACATAACTACCTTATCTATGCCTTGGTTAGTAATCGAGGACAACCCCTGGAAATAATCCAAATACTCCATAAATTTCACAACATCAAACCCCATCATAATAGTGTACTATATTGTGAAGGCAACCATCATGATAAATTACTGTATAATCGCTTTGAATATCTATTTTTTTATCCACTTCGTAATCATCATTCAAGTTCATACCGCACAACCGTCTCTGGCAGTTCCTGCGGACGCTCATTTGAATCCAGTTCCCTAGTCACGGGAACCTCTTTTCCTTCCAATTCCCTCCTCACGTATCCCTCAGGTAATTCTAACCGTGTCGCGTTCGGATCCAGCTCGGCTTTCTTGAACTGTGCGGGATCTGCGTTGCTTCCTTCCAGCTCTGGCTTGACTACGCCGTGATGATCGTCGTCCCCTGTTCCTGGTTTCGGTGGGTCTTGACCTTCTTCTCCTCGAGCTGCGCCCAGCCGTCTTTTTCGGTGACGCCTGATCAGGAAGAAGCCCAAGCTGAAAAGTAGGATGGCGACTACGGCGCTGCCTACGCTGGCGCCAATGGCTGTTCTTGTCGATACGGTGGACACTGGGTCCCCGTCTGAGTCTGTCGCAGCTGGACTGCTGCTTTCGAGTATCGACGAGGACGAAGTTGTGCTCGCGGAGGATTCGCTAGATAAGCTCTGGCCTAGGAGGAAGATTCCCTGTGCCGACGCTTGTATCGTGAGTTGATTTGCAGGTACCGTGTTGGACCCGGCGGCTCCTAGTGACCCGACAACCAGCGACTGCGTTACACTAGGACCGAATGGGATTGTACTCAAAATGCTACAGCCTGATCCGACTGATACGGCCGTGCCTTCGGTCAACGTCGCCTGGCAAAGTTGAAACGCCCGATCAAAATTAAAGCCACTGTTTACCCGACATCAGCACTACCATCGAAGATACACGTTCTGCGAAGTTGACCTACGTAGGACAGCACCAAACACCATCCGGAGATAAAGCACTTGCCGCAGTTGACCAACCTAAGGGACAGAAAAATCCTGGCGAGTAGGTCTGGTACGGTGAAATATATGTGTAATCGGTTGTGCTGTACACTGATGAATCTGGGTAACAGTTTGCCCTATGTTCCGTACAGTGGGTGTCTGTGAGAGCTACGCCGAGGCAGTGATCCGTTCCGTAACAGCTGCTTATCGTCAATTGCGTGCATTCGGGAGCCGGTGTAAAGGTCGTCGTGAGCGCCGGGTAGGAAGTGCTAGACGTCGAATTCGCCATAGCTGCCATCTATTTCCCGAAGTTCCTACCATTAACAAATTCACGGTACGAAGCCTCCCGAAACGACGTCAGGTAAGTCACGGCATTCGAAGAAGACAACCGCTAACAACACGCCTTCTCCTTGAGAATTTTGTTTAGTTAAGCTATGTATTAAGATCCATGGATGACAAATAAATAGAGGTCCGTAATATCATTTTGACCATGGCAGTTGCCTTGAGATCCCTGACTCTCGGTAGATCCTGTACATAAGGCTGGTCGAAGATAGCTCAGCTTCTTGGCTTGATGGCTCGTGCCATGCTAGGTCGACCAATTGTGCCTGAGATGTCCCACCGATTATAGAAAATACGGCAAAGAGACCTTGGCGAACTCTGCTGTGCCGCAAGCTATCAGACCATTAGCCTACTTCAGGTCGCAGAAATCCAGGGATCCCCATCACAAGGCTTCTCCCTATAGAGTCCCTGCTGTTATTAACGTCGGCGAATTCCTTAACTATCCATAGCCGCACGTACTCCATAAGGTTGCGAGGCCAAAATAGTGTTACCTTCATGATTACATATAGTTTCGTACTGCTAATAGACAAGTCGTCGCCGGCTGTGGGGAGAGGAAAGGACCTCAACATTAAAGTTGAAGCACTTGCCAATACGATCATCTCTGGCGCAGGCAACTTGCCCCGCTACCATCGCTCAGTGGCGGCCGCGGCGTTGATGTAGATCTGGCAGAGCACAACGCTTTTATTATACTGGCGCGAGAGGCCAGGAATCTTAACAGACATAATTGAGAATCAGTCGACAATAACGATTGCGTCGACACGTCTCCATGGCTCTTGATTGGCATGTGTAGCCTCCGGGGCACGTACTTAATAAGTGGAAACTCGTTATCGGTTCTAAAGCATCATCTCTTGGACCTCCGACCGACCGCCAAGTCGCCGAGTATAAGAAAATAAATATTCAATGGACAACCCTTAGCCAAGTCTCGACAAGGTCCTCGACAGGCTAAGCGGCTCCGCATGCGAACGCTGAGCCGGATAGACAGATACCCCGAGGGCTCACAATCGGACGGGGCCTCGAAACCTGGGCGAGTGACATTCGAACGTTACGCCGAGTCCAAGGCTTTGATATGACTAGATCATATTGACATCATCAAGGTGAAATTCAAGGCGACCGAGCTACCTTCGGACGGAGGCTAAGTGTGGCCTTAGAATTTCACCATCACAAATGATACGGTATTGTATGTTGGGCTACGTGCACGAGTATGAACGATGTAGCCCGGTTCAAAGATACTCTTAGCAGGAGGAAGAGGAGACAGGTGAAAAGAACCTATTTTATACAGTTCGAGGACTGTCGGGGTTGCCTATTAACGTAAACCCTCGACAGGCAATTAATAGTTACTAGGTTCAGTTAACAGCCTTTAGTTGGCCATCATGAGCAGCATTTTGTAACAGCTCCGAGCCTCAGCCCCCCCTGGCTCTAAGCTGATATCCCGCACCATAGTGAAAATAGACCAAGAGAAATAGAAGCACTATTCGTCGAGGAAATCCAGGTACTCTAGACTTTGCCTCTCGCTCGCCGTTGATATATTGATGTTTGTATTTGACTGAGGTAACGTATATAGCTTTCTAATCGACTTCAGCTAGACAAAGGACCTAAGTAGCATCGGGGAATGATAGATAAGCAGACTTATAGCTAGCAGAAACAACTTATCTCCACACCACCTTTCGATAAGGTATAAAGTAGAGGTGTTAATGGTTCTTGACGCTGCCTCTCATACCGATTTCCTTGTGTATCTCCAGTTTTACCCCTGGAAAAGGACAGTCTCTCTAACAGTGTTCATCGGAGCTTTCATTCATTTTATAAGCTTTCCTAGCAGCTCTTTCTATATTACATCCGTCTTAACTCATGTGTAACTACTTGATCACGTTTCTGATCACGCGGTTGCTGGGGAAGAATATCATGTGATAATGGCCATCAACACTGACCTAACCCTCGTCCTGATCCTAACCCTAACCCTGGAATCTATCCAAAGATCAGAACTTCGTGAACTTGCCACGTACACGCTAATAGAAGGCGGGCTCTCTTACGGAGTAAGTCGTGGAAATCCAGTTTCAAAAATTGGATAACTGTGAAAACTATTTCTCACTGTTGTTCACACATAGCATAGTCTGGCCGTGTTCGAATTCTTCGGGGCGGAAGGCTGGTCGAATGTGTCAAGCCTCGCGCTCTCTTGCAAAGAGAGGGATCTGCGCCGAGAGAGCTCCATAAGACCAGCTGCCAATAATATATGCAACTGGAGTGTGGTTGCCGAGGAAGAGAGTGTGCGGAACTTATCTCCCGAATGTCTGTTGTCACTGTTGTCATTCAGCCGTCATATGTTACAATGCAGGACCCTGTTTTTTTTTTTTTTTTTCAGGGGTTTCACATATATACGTGTACGTCGCTTTTCTGGAGGCTTGGGCTTGGGCTGGATATTAGGGACCAAAAACTAGCAAATTCAGTGCTAAACGGAGAGCTAAAAGACACCTTGATCCTTTGCCAGTGCATGACATCACGAGATACTAGATTAGGCAACCAGTTGATTCGATCGACGCTACCCGGGTGCTTGAGCTTCTATCGAATCTCAAGCTGAAGAAGGATTCCGGTGGGATTCTTAGAAGTTGCCGACCTTGGCTAGCCTTGACCCCTTAACCGGGTATTATGATCCAATCTCCCTCGTAAACTCCGAATTTCCTAAAATAACTACCAGGCCGGCATATACGGCGGACGTCTAACACGACGCCTAAATCGACCAGCGAATGCGGAGGTGTGCTACTCACAGAGGCAAACATTAATTAAAAATGGCCGACTTGGAGATACAAAATGGCCATCCTCCCATTCCACCCTGTTTCCCTTTTGATTCGAGGTTGTTAGGAGAGACGTTGAACCGCTTATAAAAAATGTCTTTCAAACTCCTGTCTATCGGCCTGGTAGGCTCGCTGCTGACTGGTGTAGCCGTCGCTCAAAGTTCAGAGCAACACCCTCCGATAACGACCTGGAAATGCACCACCTCGGGAGGCTGCGTCGAGCAGAACACTTCCGTCGTGCTAGACAAGGACTCCAAATACGCGCAGGGTAGCGCTGGCTCGAGAACGACGGCTGACTACGCAGCTATGGGAGTTAGCACCGAGGGCGACGCCGTGACGCTGTACCATTACGTCAAATCGGGCAGCACGCTCAATCCCGCGTCCCCACGCATCTACCTCCTGGGCGCCGACGGGAAGTACGCCTTGATGAACCTCCTCAACCAGGAGCTCTCCGTGGACGTCGACTACTCGGCCGTCCCGTGCGGAGAGAACGGCGCGTTCTACCTCTCGGAGATGGAGCCCGACGGCGGCGGCTCGTCTGGCGGCGCAGCAGCCGGCCAGGGTTACTGCGACGCGCAGTGTCAGGGCTACTGCTGCAGCGAGATGGACGTGCTCGAGGCCAACGCGAAGGCCACGGCCATGACGCCGCACCCGTGCAGCGGCGACAACTGCGACAAGGCCGGCTGCGGGTACAACCCCTACGCGAGCGGTCAACGCAATCTCTGGGCTACCGGTGGGAGCGTCGACACGTCCAAGCCGTTCACGGTTGTGACGCAGTTCGTCGGCAGCCGCTCGCTGACGCAGATCAATCGCCAGTACATCCAGAACGGGAAGCAAGTCGACGGCGGTTCTATTTCCAGCTGCAACGATGGTACTGGTGGGCTTTCTGGCATGGGCGAGGCTTTGGGACGAGGAAGTAAGTACTAGCAGTCTTCTTGAATTCGATTTCCGTCAGTGATACTGGGGTCACCTGCCGAGGAGTGCGACAAATTTCCTCTTAACGCATGCCTCCTGTTTAGATCTCCCTAAGCTGATAACAACTGCTGACCTGAATCTCACAGTGGTATTGGCCATGAGTATCTGGAACGACCCGGCGCAGCAGATGTCTTGGCTCGACTCAGGCAACAACGGGCCATGCAGTATCTCGGAGAGTACTCCCGCCAATATCCAGTCCCAGCATCCTGACACGCACGTCGTCTTTTCCAACATTCGATGGGGCGATATAGGATCTACCACGAAAGGCTAGAATTCGGTAGGTATTGGTAGCTCGCTATCAGCCCAGATGAACGATCAACTGGGAGCAGTGGAGGCACCAATTCAGAAGAGTCAATTTTTAACTCATAATTTGTTTTAATCCAAAAAGACGTTAAAGGTGACAATGTCCTATCCAATTTAGAGGCGCCGAAGCAGCTTTGCGATTATTGAGATTAGCCCCTGGGTCATCTTCCGAACCCTAAATTTACTTAGGGTCGTGTTATAATTTGTATGGAGAGATGCGTACCTAGGTAGGTAATCAGTCAAGTTCTCAAAGAAAGCACTCAATGCCATGATCTCAGTGGAAAAGAGTGACTGATTGTCTTCATGATGTATATATATTTATGATAATATGTATATACAAATAGTGGGTACGTTTCGACTCTTCTCGACTCCGGTACCTGCGGTTACAATACTTAAGGGACTGTAGGTCGATATGATGAACATCTCATAGCGATGCAGAGACACTACCAATTGGGCCCATGGTCAAACTGTCAATCTCACAATAACCAACTCGATTCTAAACCAATTGCCCGCCAGGCCCCAGACATTTCATCCCAGCCAGACGCAAGCAAGCTCCTTGATTTCCAGGGGATAAAAGTCCTCCGAGATCCTAGCACTATCCCTCTCCTTGGAAGCTCCGTAGAATCTCTTCAGGTTTGGAAATTCAGGATCTGCCACCAGATCTCGCGCGTATAATTCCTTAGCGAATTGCAGAAGTGAGAAGAGAACGCAGTCAGCAATAGTAATACTCTCAACACCGGACTCGCCCCCTTCGAATCGGTCTTCATAATAAGCTTCGAGAAGTCTCAAATTCTTCTTCGTCGACGCCATAGCCAGGCCGGCTGCTGTAGGGTTAATGGGCTCGAGGGCAGCGAACAGCTTGCTGCCTTTGTGACATGCGAATCCGAAGAAAGCCGTGGCTTCATCCGCCAAAGCGAGCAGCTCTCTTGTTGACGCCCTTTCTCGGGCACTGCTCCCTCGTATGGAAGGCTTTGCCGCAGCTGCGAGTTCTTTCTGCCACTGCTCCTGAGGGTTGTCGCATATGTCTTCGAAATAGTCCAAAATGGCGACAGATTGCTTGATAAAGGTGCCATCTGGTAAAGCGAGAATTGGTACCGTACCCTTTGGCTTCCCGGGTGCCGTCATTTCGGCGGTAGCGGAGATGGTCACCGGTGTGATTTTGATATGCGGGGAGTTGAGGAGCCCCTTTTCGTGGAGGTAGATGAGTACACGACGGGGGTAAACTCCCCATGTGAGAACGAAAAGTTCCAAGTAGGCCATTATTTTATCTCAAGTTAAGCGGTTGATAATTAGCTCCTTCTCTTTTCCAACCTCTTCGAGCATGTATCACTTCTTTCCTTAAATACCAGTGACCCTGACTATTCGCATGCTTCAACCCCGATAATATCACCTGCTAATTGCCCGTAAAGTATCCGAAAATGTTTCCGCAGGATTATATTTCAAGGCTAGTCACTTCTATCGTCTTACCAAGGCCTAAATTGTCTCCGTAAAATAGATATAACTTGCATAGATGAACATAAGACTACCCTCGAATGAGCACCCCTTTGGTCACCATGGCCGCAGCTGAGAGGGGTTGTTGTGCTGCACCCTCAACCGATACTAGTGAACGCAGCCACCGCGAGCTCGTCAATCGAGAGAAATAGAAACTGAATGCTCACGATACTAATACCTAAACCACCATTTTTCTATTTTGCAATCGGTCGACTGCGGCTTCGGACGTTCCCCGATTTTCCATTGCCCGAATGCGTAGGAGCGGAGAACCTCGGCACCCCCTCCGTTGGGGTTATTCGGCAACGGACCGAGTCCGAGCCCAGTTGACCGGTCTCATTGTAATCACAGACTTAAATATAATATAACTCTTCATAAATCTATCTATCTAGTTACCTAATACTAGAGCTCCATCCCAGCACTTAGACTGTCAATCAAAACCAGCATACTTCTCGTTCTCAAGTTTTCTCAAAAAAGTTACAGAAAGAAGATGGCCGACGCCAAGCTCCACGTCGACCCCGCAGAAGCGCGGAAATTCGTCGAAGGAGTGCTAATCGGGAACGGCGTGCCCCCGGAAAACGCCGCCGTCGTGGCCAAGTGCCTGGTCGCCGCGGACCTGCGGGGCGTCGACACGCACGGCATCAACCGCATCCCGTCGTACATGGCGCGCATCCGCAACGGCGTGCTGGACGGGGCCGCCAGCCCCGAGCTGAAGAAGGTCACGCCGGTCGTCGCGCAGGTCGACGCGCGCAACGGCTTCGGGTTCCTGGCCGCGTCGCGCGGCATGAAGGAGGCGTGCGACATGGCGCGCGAGTTCGGGGTCGGCATGGTCAGCGTCAAGCACTCGAACCACTACGGCATGGCGGCCTGGATCGTCCAGCAGGCCATCGACGCCGGCATGATGAGCTTGGTCTTCACCAACTCCAGCCCGGCGCTGCCCGTTTTCGGTGGGAAGAGCAAGTTGATGGGCGTCTCGCCGCTTGCTTGCGGGGCTCCGGGCGGCAAGGAGAAGCCGTTTATCCTCGACATGGCGCCTTCGGTCGCGGCGAGGGGCAAGATATACAAGGCGAAGAGGAGGGGAGAGAAGATCCCTCTCGACTGGGCTCTGGATGCCGAAGGGCGACCGACGGACGATCCGGAGAAGGCTTTGGAGGGCGTGATGCAGCCTATGGGAGGACCCAAGGGCTCGGCGCTGGCGATCATGATGGACGTGTTTTCAGGGGTGCTGTCGGGGTCGGCGTTCGCTGGCGGCGTCACAGGCCCGTACGATCCGACAACGCCCTCGAACGTCGGCCACTTCCTCGTGGCTATCAAGCCGGACTTATTCATGAGCCTCGATGAATTCAAGGAGCGCATGGACTTCCTTCACCAGCGAGTGGTTAATGCGGACAAGGCCGCCGGCGTAGACCGGATCTACTTCCCGGGCGAGATCGAGCAGTTGACACAGGAAGAAAGAGAGAAGAGCGGGATTCCGCTGGTGCAAGCTGAGATCGATGCTCTAAATGAGGAGGCTAAGAAAGTAGGGAAGCCTCTGCTAGTGGTCAAAGGCCAATGAAATCATGTATCTTGGGGGTTTGACTGCAAATAGCACGACTTTTCAGCACTGTAGGCACCTAACCTAATGCATATGATCTATCCAACTTTGACTTCATAATAAGCATCGTATCATCGCCCAGACCACTCAGCACGTAGAAAATCAAAATCCGCACCTTGATCCGCCTGGTTCACAGACCTCATATACAACCCCCTATACCCCCTCATCTTCTCCCTCGTCTTCCACGGGTGCTCCGAAGCGTTCTCGCCGACCTCCTTACGTCTATCTTCCCGCCGACGCTCAATCTCCTCGTCGCTGATTTCCACTCTTAGCAGGCGCTGCTCCACATCGCACGTAATCACATCCCCATCCCTCACGATTCCCAGCACGGACTCGGGATCCGCGGCTTCGGGCGAAACGTGCAGAACGATCGTCCCGCCCGCCGTCCCGCTCATCCGCCCGTCCGACACGCGCAGCATGTCGCTGACTTCCTGTGCGGCTAGCTTCCTCGGGATCGGGATCAGCCCGGCCTCCGGCATCCCGGGGTTGCCCACCGGCCCGATGTTCTGCAGCACGAGCACGCTATCCGGCGTGACATCTAATCCTTCGTCGTCGATGCGCCGCGCCAGGTCCGCGGATCCCGCGAAGACCACCGCTTTGCCCGAATGCTTCAGTAACCGGCGGTCCTTCGACGCGCTCGCCTTCATAACCGCACCTCCTGGTGCCAAATTGCCCCTGAGCACAACGAGGGAGGATGCAGGGTAGAGCGGTGCATCGAAGGGCTGGATGCAGCGCAGCTCCTGTGGAACGGGGATACCACGCTCGCCATCCAGCGCCTCCCCCAACGTCTTCCCGCTGACCGTCAGCGCACCGAGGTGTAAAAGCGGCCTCAATTCCTTCAGCAGCGCGAGCATGCCCCCCGAGTTGTGGAAGTCCGTCATATAATTGGAGCCGCTGGGCTTCAGGTCCACGAGCAGCGGCGTGCGCCGGCCGATCTCGTCGAACGTGTCCAGGGTGATCGTGCCCGCGACGGCCGGGTGCCTGTTGATGATGGCCATCAGGTGCACCACGGCGTTCGTCGAGCCGCCGATGGCCTGCAGGACGGTTATGGCGTTGAGGAAGGACTCCCGCGTCAGCAGGGCCTGGGGCTTCAACTTCTCTCCGGCGGCGATGATTTTCACCGCGTTAGCCCCTGTCTCTTCTGCGATTCGAAGCCGTGCTGATGATACGGCTGGTGCTGTTGCCCCTTTGAAGGGCATGAGGCCGAGGCCGACTAGGATACACGCCACTATAGAGGGATATTGTTAGTGGTCTACCTCTCAAATGCCATAGTTTAGTGAAGTGTGCATCATAAATTCGTCGTTCGTAATCCAGATCTAGGTGAAAGTCATATTCCGGAACTTAATGCAGAAAGGCGGAAGGTTGGAAAAGGGCCATTACTTGTACTCGCAGTTCCCATAACCCCACAAGTGCCAGCCTATTCTCACCCTTAGCAAACTATACCCTACACCCCCTTTATATCATCGTCACCATCATCTTGAGAAGGTACTCACCGTCGGCGCCAGCTCCTCATTCAGCGCCGCGATCTCCTCAATATCAACAACCCCGGCGCGGAAGCTAGCCCAGTTGTTCCGACAATCAGTGCACGCGCCGATGCGAACGCCCCGATGGCTGCCGGGCATCATGGGACCGGTAACGAGATGCAAGATCGGCTTGTTGGCGGAGATCCCGCCCATGAGCTGCGCGGGGGTCGTCTTGTCGCACCCGCCGACCAGCACGACGGCGTCGACGGGCTGCGCCCTGATCATCTCCTCCGTGTCCATGCTCATCAGGTTCCGCAGGAACATGCTGGTCGGCGCCGCGAAGCTCTCGTGCAGGCTGATGGTCGGGAACTCGACCGCCAGCCCGCCGCTGAGCTGCACCCCGCGCTTCGCCGCCTCGATGAGCTGCGGCACGTTGGCGTGGCACGGGTTGAACGCCGAGTACGTGTTTACGATCCCGACGATGGGGCGGGATAGCGCGTCCTCGGAGTAGCCGAGGGCTTTGATGAATACTTTTCTTAGGAACAGCGAGAAGTGCGCGTCTCCGTACGATGTAAGCCCTTGCCGCATCCCCTGCGACGAGTCGATCGGCTTGCTCAGGTCGTAGTCCCGGTTGAGCTCCGCATCGCCATCCCGGGGCCTAGCGTCGTCTTGAGCGGAAGTTGACATTGTATGCGACTACGGACGGTGCTTGGAACGCGGATGGAAGATGTGTTACACCTAAGTTTGGATACCTACGCTTACCTAGGTATTCAACTTCATATACCCTGGGATACTGAATTACATTCATGTCTATCCTCATTGGGTCATAGCCGTGCGGGACCCCGATCTTGGAGAATCGCGTTAAATAATGCCGACTGTTGCGGGGGTGTTCCCATCACGACATACTGCCTAGGTATCTTAGTTTCTTACCTAGAGCTAATGCAAGCAGTCAACGTCTAACAGCGCCGATCAAGAATACAGAGAAGCCAGGCCCGAAGGCTGAGATAAGTAACGTGAAAAGCATTAAATTCGTCCAGTTCGTCCCTGTTGGGCCACTTTTTCCCTAGTCTACATGCAAATACGCCGTCAACCAGCAGATGGTTGTATGTCTTCGTGAGGGGTCGAGGGAGATGAAGAGTAACAGGACTTCGGAAGCGTGCAACCATCCCGGAAGACTTTTTGTGTTTCCCTTGTGCCTCGCCAGAATAAGCGAAGCGTGGGAACCCTATTCGCTCCCACCAGATGCCATGCCAGAGTCAATTCGCCGCGAAGATGAACATCAAAGTCATCCATAAGACTTTTAGGGAACCTAGTCCAGCCGCCCATCTATATTCCATGACCTAATTCATCAATCAATCAGAGGCCTGCTTATCTGGAAGCCATGGCCTTGGTCACCAGTCTCTTGAGACCCAGCTCCTTCTTCTTCAAGTCATCAGCGGTCGAGTCCTCAATCTCGAGCTGGGCCATGGCGTCGCTGAGGGACTGCTCGATCTTGTCCTTCTGTCCACGCTTGAACTTAAGAGACATTGTAGGGTCAGAGATGATCTCCTCAACACGGCTGATGTAGGACTCGAGTTGTTGCTTGGCCTCAAATCGCTTGCTGAAAGCCTCGTCGCTGTTCTTGAACTTCTCGGCATCTGTAAATGGAAGTTAGTTTTGGCGACTTCTGTTATGTGAACGAGGATAAAACATACCGTTGATCATGCTCTCGATCTCAGTCGAGGAGAGCTTACCAACAGAGTTGGAGATGGTAATGTTGGCACTGCGGCCGGAGGTCTTCTCAGTGGCAGTAACCTTCAGGATACCGTTGACGTCGACCTCGAAGACAACTTCTAGAACGGCCTCACCGGCACGCATGGGGGGAATAGGTGCCAAAGTGAACTCTCCCAAAGAGGTGTTGTCCTCACAGTTGACACGCTCGCCTTGGTAGACGGGAAACTGGACAGTTTGTTGGTTGTCGGCGACGGTTGTGAAAGTTCGCTTCTTGATGGTAGGCACGGTCTGGCCGCGAGTGACGACGGGGGCAAAGATGTTGCCCTCCATGGCAACACCAAGAGATAGGGGAACGACATCCAGTAGAAGAAGGTCGGAGGTATCGGCAGAGGTGGCCTTGCCAGAGAGAATACCAGCCTGGACGGCAGCACCGTAGGCAACGGCCTCGTCAGGGTTGATGCTCTTCTCAAGCTTCTTGCCATCGAAGAAGTCGGAGAGGAGCTTCTGGATCTTGGGGATACGGGTGGAACCACCAACGAGCACAATCTCGTCGACGGCGCTCTTCTCAACCTGGGCGTCCTTAAGGACCTGAGCGACAGGCTCCAAGGTACCGTTGAAAGCCTTGGCGTTCAGATCTTCGAAACGGGCACGAGTGATCTGGAGGAAGAAATCCTCGCCGTCGAAAAGCGAGTCGATCTCAATAGTGGTCTGAGCACCGTTGGACAGGGTTCGCTTGGCACGCTCGCAAGCAGTTCGAAGTCTTCGAAGAGCTCGCGGGTCGCCAGAGATGTCCTTCTTGGTCTTGCGCTGGAATTCCTTTTTACAGTGCTCAAGAAGGTTGGTATCGAAGTCCTGACCACCAAGATGGGTATCACCGGCAGTAGCGCGAACTGTGAATACACCACCCTGGATGTTGAGGAGAGACACATCGAAAGTACCACCACCAAGGTCGTAGATGAGCACATTACGCTCCTTGTTAGACTTGTTGGAACCTAGACCGTAGGCGATGGCAGCGGCAGTGGGCTCGTTGATGATACGAAGCACATTAAGGCCAGAGATGGAACCAGCGTCCTTAGTAGCTTGACGTTGGTTGTCGTTGAAGTAGGCAGGCACGGTGATGACAGCCTTCTCAACCTTCTTGCCGAGCTTAGTCTCGGCGATTTCCTTCATCTGCAGAAATTGTTAGAGCCGGACTACAGATTTTGTTGGTTCTGAGTGGCGTTGCTTACCTTGGTGAGGACCATGGCAGAGATTTCCTGAGGAGAGAAAGTCTTGGTCTCTCCTAGGTACTCAACCTGGACGAGGGGGTTGGCGCCCTGCTCAACGACCTTGAAGGGCCATGATTCGATGTCCTTCTTGACGATGGGGTCGTTGAAGGGTCGGCCAATCAGACGCCTGTCGCGAAGCAGAGTCAGCTATGAATGATCTAGGTCCGCGGCTTGTGTGGTTTTGCTTTATTTAACGTACTTGACATCAAAGATGGTGTTTCGCGGGTTCATGGCGGCCTGGTTCTTGGCGGCCTCACCAATCAACCGCTCCTTCTCGTTGAACGAGACATACGACGGGGTGGTGAAGCTACCTTGCTCGTTGGCAATGATCTCGACATTGTTGCCCTCGTAGACGGCGACACAGGAGTAGGTTGTGCCTGTTGGTCAGAGTTGTCAGTGAGCTGTTATCGCAATATTGGATTTTCGCCGAGTTGCGATGCGACGATCTGTGGGCGGCGGGGTGATTTGTGCGACTCTTGCAACTCTTGCGACTCTTGGGTCTTGCAACATACCTAAATCAATGCCAATGGCACCGTCGTAAACTTCGTCCGCCATTTTGAATGCTTCTGTTCAGTTGAACAAATCCACAGATGCAGTTGTTGTTGTGGGAGAAATTGTTCAGAGAGAAGGGATCGGAGGACAAGGTGTAGTAGAGGTATGGAGGGGGGATTTCAACGAATTTTTATGCGGGCGGTGAAAATAAATTCTATCCTTCCTCAATTTTTTTTTCTTTCCCCCATCCCACCTTTGCCGCCGGAACTAACTTAAATCCGGTTTAGCGTCTGACAGCACGTTAGGTACCTAAAAAGAAATCTCAAAATCCAGGGTCCAGCATCTTGGCAATATGTACCTAGGTAGATTTTGGAAGCACAAGCTCTCCACCATCGAAGTCTAAGACCCTTAGAACCTTTTTTTTTCCATTTCTCCCCCCAGATAGTACCTATTTAGATCTGTTCATGACTCTCGAGGTTTTGCCATCTGTATTTGAACCGTGTGAAAAGCTCTAAAACACCTCATTTGGAGCAAGATCGATGGAACGAACTCCCGAGAAGATATAATTTGAACGTATAACCTACGTAGTGCATAGTTTCATACCTAGTCGTGGGCACTCATTTATAAGAATCAGAATCCATTCTTATATACCTACCTAGGTAAAGCAATTAACTATGCAGTGTATCTGCAAACATGCAGAGCCTCTAGCATGTACCTCTAACTCAAGGACCTCTCAAGCGTGTATAGTATTGGTACAGATGAGCAAATCCTCTCCTTTACAGAGACGCAGCTATAACGTTGTCCCGCCCGGTTCCTTCAAGCACGATTCCAGATGCCACCTGGAAGACACACCGAAAACTCCCTTTAGAATAGCGGTAAAAAAAAGATCATGCCGGCCATCTACCAACCGTTGCTTGAATCAACTTATTACACATGTCTGAGTAAGTTGAAGTGTATCACAAACCTCTCCAACTCCATGTTTAGACCGTTCTGCCCCTTCTCTCCTTTGGGAAGAGCTGCGACCAGGGAGACTTCGAGGCGATTGATTCCAATATGCAGAGTGGTGTCGAAGACGGGCTCGGATCGCTTTTCAAACGGGCCCGATGAGGGGTACAGGCGCAGCGTATCATGAGACACGTTCAACCTCCATTCACGCTGCTGGGCCTCCAGAAATGCCGCCACATGAGGTCTGAGCTGAAGCCGGAAATGGCTTGCAGGTGCATTGAAGACAAGTTCTTGCTGGGTCTCGGTGGGACTAGCGGGTATAGTAATAGAAAGCTGATTCTCAAGCTGGAGGCTAGGATGAGACATAATAATAAGTTTAGGTATGAGGGCCTCTGATTCTTCTGTATTTTTGTTAGTTATTTATCAAAAGGGGTATTCAGCGACGGAAGCTTACTAATGGGACGTGGTCGGTACTTCTGGGATTCGAGAATATCAGCAGCTGATAGTTTCGGGGGAGGGAGCGGCGCTGGAGCTGCGCCATTAGGTACAGCATTTGAAGGAGGCATAACCGGAGGTGCAAACTGCTGGTGGGTTGTAAGGCCCGGGGATGGTCGGACGGCGTCCTCGTGCTTCGCTAACCCTGCTGCCGACGGACTAGGAGGACCAGCAGAGGCTGACAGACTTCTCGCCTTCTCGAGTTGGCTCAGGCTAACCGAGGTTGCCGTCGAACCGCCGAATGGGTTTCTACTGATTGGGGTGCCGTTGCTACCTGTAACCTCTCCCTCTCCAGATTGACCTGTCACTGGAGCAGGAGAGCCCGTAGCGCTCGTCTTGCCGCCAACGTGGATTGTGATCTTCTTAGGATGTCCACCATTATCCAAGTTGGACGGCATTTTCAACTTTATCTTCGGCTGAGGTGGCTCTGGAACGTGAAGTTTGGCCTCTTTGAGTTGTTCGTAGAAAAATTGCTATAACAGTCAGATATCAAATTGGCCAAGGGCTGCAGGAGAGCTTACCTCGAGCTCCTGAGCCATGAGGAAAATATCGCTTCCATCTTCATTGTAATGATATGCATTCTTCCAAATCAAACTGGCCTGGTCCTCAAAAGCAGCCCAGTGCTTAAAGTCACTGACGCCGGTGGCTGGTCCTCTGCCGTGCTGACCTCGGACTTGCTTCTGCAGTGCCTTGAGGGACATGGGTTCCGCGATAATCTCAAAGTAATCTTTAAGGGTTCGTGGTGGTAGGTAAATGAACGGCTCAAAGTATGGATATTCACCACTATAGGCATATGTTAGTTAAACGTCCTGTCACCTAGATGGTATAGACTCGCCTGTCATCTTTCTTTCGAATCAGCTCCTCCACGATCTTTTCCTGTGCCTGTTGGAAGCTTAGACCTTTGAACGGCACACTCTCGTACTGAGCATCACCCTTGGCCGGAGTTGGACCGCGCGTCGAGGCCTTGCGAGAGCTTGCACGAGGGTTCTTGGGTGGTCGACCAGGGCGTCTTCTTCGAACTGCGGGAGCGGGCTTGTCATCGTCGCCATCATCATCCTCGTCCTCTTCTTCTTCGTCCTGTTCATCACCCTCTTCATCCTCTTCTTCCTCCTCGTCGCCGTCGCGCTCCTCTACCTCGTCTGCTTCGTCTACCTCCTCGCCCTCAGCCTCTTCCTCTTCGCCTGCTTCGTTAGCGTTGTCCTTCCCTGCAGGCTGCACATCCTGCATAGCGACATCTCTTTTGTCCTCATCTTCACCCTCAGCGTCCTCGTCCCCTTCATTTTCACCTTCGTCGTCATCAGGTTCAGGAGTTGGAGGTAGCGGAGTGGCGACGGCCTGGTAATTGCCAGATTTGTATGCAGGATTGTACTTGACCATCAAGTTGCTAACTGCCTTCCGTACTCGTTCAGCATCGCCGAAAGCCATGGAGGCGCGGTCATTGATTTCCTTGGCGTTTGAAACGAGACGCTTGAAGTCACTCTCGAGAACGGAGAGATTCGGATATTCATTTCTCTTCAGCTTGCGCTCGATCGACTCTAGGGAGAGAGGGAGTCGTATTTTCTTATAGAACTCTGGGTCCTCGCTGCGAGAAGGAAGAGTTTCGAAATAGGGTGAAACAGGACGTCCACTGCGAAACAGGTATATAATTAGCCAAGTTAATCATAAAGTATTTGTTAACTGTGGTGAATATATTTGGGGGTGCACATCATACGAAGCATGCAAGAAAACACGCCGTATATGTCATAGTAACAAGCAGGGCTGGGCATACTTTTTATCAGTAGTAGCTCTGATTGATTCAAGGATATTCAAGCCGTATGCTGTAGTCGATTCGGGAGTTTCGCCGTTCGAGAGATCACCGAATTCCTTCAGGAGCAAGTGGGATTAGCATAGGATACGTAGACAAAAGGGAAACGGAAATGTCCAAAGATGTAGAATTTTTGGAGGTTCAAGGTTGTGGGCATGCATGGAACATGGGGACGGGTCTTAGTAGGCAAGCCGACGACATTGGCATTGCATCTCCTCAGTAGCGTCTGCCGGGTCCTCGTCCCAGTTTCAACTCCATCAGAAAACAATCCATAACACGTTCGCATCGTTGCTGTGACGCATCGGCAGGCAACCCAACGGGGGCGCTGCACGATTTGCGCGCAATGCTGTGGAAGGCGAAATATACATATGGAGTGGATAGCTTACCTCTAGCAATCTGCGACGCTTAGCAGCTCGGTCGTTGGGATCATTTGCAGACGAGTCGAGGCCATTTACGCCGCTTGCCTTCCTCTTATTCTCCATGGCTGCAGCTGGAAAATGATCGCATATGCATCCAGGAACGATTGGAAGAACTCGCGGCCGATTATCTGATGTCTAACACAGTCAATGGAGAATTCAATGTTGAGAGCTCCGACTGCTAAATGATGCGAATCGCAGGACCTGACGCGATGCGATGAGTGGTGATTTGCGGGTTGCCCGACGCGGCTGGCTGAAATCGCTATGGTGGTATGTAGGGGCCGTGCTGCTGGCGCTGGCGCTGACGGGGACGGTCGAATCAACGCGACAGACTAGACCGATTCCTAGGACTGAAGATCAACACCAAGAATACCGGAAAATTGTTGCAACGCAGTATTCATAGACTGATTTCCAGCGAAGCGCTTCTCAACACACGCAAGGAAATTATGGAGAAAGTTTTTGGCGCAAAAAGGCTTTCTGTGCTGTAAGTAGAGTGCAAGGCAGCTGACCAGCTACATGTACATGTATGTAGGTACCGTAATTCCATTGATAAATTCCAAGTTGGAAATTTGAGGCAACGCGAGCCGCTTCCAAGCAAGCCCCACCCTGCCACCTTCCCGCTGTACCTGGCAGCTGCCTGGCAATCCGGTCTCCCCTAGGTACCACCGTGGGGAGCGTGGGCGCAGTAACCAAATGCGCCACAGAGATTGATGCACAGGCCCGTTAATGTCATAGCTTTCCCCGTTAAATCCCTTGTTGGCCTGCCCCTCAGATAAGGTACGAGCCGCTGGAATAATGTGGCTTGTGCTCAACACATGTCCCCACCTCAGCACTGTTTACTTCCCTACATGCGACTAAATTTTGGGGACCGCAACTTCAACTTTTAAGAAGAAACGCGCTCCTCCCAGTTCTTCTACAACGTAAAACTTGCAAACCCTCAAGTTGTGACTTCTTCCCCTTCGTTGCCCATATACTCCAAGGTCCACTCATAGCCCATCAAACGGTCCAGAGTTTGGTAAAGTCGGTTTCAATTTTGCGCTGCAGGGCTTACAAGACGGTTGTCATCTTGGAAAGCGACGGGACCATATTTGCTTTCAACCCCCCTCACGCGACAGCATACATTCCCTACCAGCCGACACCCAGACCTAAGTTTCCTCCCGGACTTCTTTACGCATAACGGTCACACTTGCGCCAGCTCGTCTGTACGATCAGCTACACGACCGGAAGACTAGTTACCGTTTCCACGTCCAAATTAAGGGCCATCCGATCGACTAGTCACGATGCCCATGGACATTGATGTCAGTCGGCGCAACAAGGTCCCTCGACCTCTTAGCGATGATGAGCGAGCACGACTCGAGGAATACATCGACGCGATCCACTACTCTGCTCGGTACAGTTCTATGACATTGTGAAATACTAGTATCCACGACGCATACTAATAACATGAGTTAGCTATTCGGACAACGAATACGAATACCGACACGTTCAGCTCCCGAAGGCTATGCTGAAGGCAATCCCGAAAGACTACCATGACCCGAACAAGGGCACACTGAAGCTGTTGTGGGAAGATGAGTGGCGTGCTATTGGTATCACTCAGGTAAGTTGGCCTAGTGCTACCTATGTGCTGGCAGGTGACAGGACTGACAGGGCCTTCAAACTTGTAGAGCTTGGGTTGGGAACACTATGAAGTCCACGAGCCAGAGCCGCATATCCTGCTTTTCAAGTGAGTCATCTATAATTTTGCCGTTTGGTTGACAAAGGCTAACGTTGCCTAGACGGCCTCTCAACTATCAAGCACCTCAGCAGTGATGCTCAAGCAAACCAAACCGGAATTGCCAATGACCTACCCGCCCATTCGGGCTTCACCGTCCTTGTAAATTACTCTTGATACGCCCACCACTGCATAGCGACGTCTGCATTTGTTAGGGGATAATGCTTCGAGATGATTCATGGCCATTCCTAGTCGATACTACTTTTCCCGCCCACCTGGTTTTTAGGTTGACCCGTTGGAGCACAATTACGGTTGCCTCCCGACCAGGGACGCACCTAGGCTTATACAGCAGATTTCTATTTAGAACATCAGCGCATACAAAAGAGAAGGGTGGTCATTCGCGTTTGTTCTCGAGCAGGAAAGGAACTCAAGGAGCTCGGTCGCAAAGAGAACAGATCTCTACAGCAATGGGGGGTAACATGTCTGCCATGAACCGATGCTATGTTCTCTGCAGGACCTGGATGGTCGCATTTTACTCAGTTACCTTTGGTTTATAGAGAGGCCCATAGGAACTCGAATGGAATAGAGCGTCATGATATTGTGAAAAGTTCCAACGTGCAAACCCGATGCTTTGAGAATGCCTTGCAATGCAACAGCTCATAGGAGTTGACATACATGTCTTACGTATAAGGTACGAAGACTTGTTGCCAAATGCAGTAATGATCGAGAACGTCAAAGGTCAATCTTGGTAGCCTCTCAACCCCGGATGTTTATTTTTAAGATGCAGGATCTGGTTGGCCCATCCATGGTCGCGCATGGCCAGGATCCGGGTATCTACTATGGCTAGACTGCAGGCGGTAGGAAATCCAGTATATTGCAGACGGCAGTCTCCGAAGACCACATTGAGTGGTAGAGAGCTGGTGATTGATCAAGGTCTTAATTTATTCAACATACGACTCCATCACACCGCGCTGACAAGTGAGGAATCACAAAAGGGGTGTGACATGTTTGCATATGGGAAGGCGGGAGGCAATATGCTAATGACGAGTGAATACGAAAAAGTGAAGATCCATCTCGTTTTCTAGTGTACATAAGAAACATTGCCTAGCCCCCTGACCATTGAATGCCGCTCTACTCCTATCAATGGATGTGACCAGGTACGAGGTTGCTGCAGGTGCACTACCTTCTAAATGGACCGCCGGCCGTTTCTAGAATATCCCGTAATAGGCCCTTATAAGGTACGACCCTGTACCCACCCGGGAGTTGCCAATTAGGTTAGCAAGGCGGGTGCTCATAGGTGCGACACGTTAGAACGGTACAAACTCAATGTATCCATCACTCGATAAATGGACCCTGAGGCAATGCAAGCTGGCAACATTCCATTATCCGTTCCTTCTCAGGTTCAACAGCTTCAGCCCATGATCGTATGACGTCGGAATTTATAAGCTGCTTAATTCTCAAAAAGTGAACACGTTGACATGTTTAAACATTCAAGGCATTTCGCCCGCGATATCCTATTTAATGCGCATTCCATAGTTGGATTCCCTCCTTGCTCGTTACTTGGAAACTACTGTACTTTAGGTACATGCATATGTAAATGAGTTTATAATTGTGCAGGTACATACATTATGTACATACACTATACAACCCTTGTCGAACACCTTTGTGGAATTTAACCGTCTTCCTTCCCTTCCTGTCCTCCACACTCCTACATCATACGTATCCTTTTTAACCAAATACCGAAGGGGAAGAACAGGCCTAGCCTCGTCTCTCCTCCTTCTCAATCTAATAATAATTAGGTGTCCATTCCTCCGCCTACCTATATACCCGATCGCCCGCCATGAGGTCCGCGAAGCTCTTCTACCTGTCTCTCTTTGCGCTTTGGGGGACACCCGGGCAATGTAAGAGCAAAGACGCCCAAGATGATTCATGCGCAGTATGTCGCCTCCATTGTATAGCGTAGTTATCTCTCTCTGTCTCACGGCCAGTTCTCTGGCGGCGACTCCATCGCAATACCAGTTCCTGATCTCTAACGAAAATGAAACCGTTCAGATCTCGCCTCGCGCCATCGTCTCCGATGCCTGCGCTTCCTATTCTACCCTCGAGAAGCTAAATAACAAGGTCAAGCCGGCGCTGGACGAGCTTACCCAAGAAACCGACTTCTTTTCCTACTACCGCCTGAACCTGTTTAATAAAAAATGTCCGTTCTGGAACGACGAGAATTCCATGTGTGGCAACATAGCCTGCGCTGTAAACACGATAGACAACGAGGAAGATATACCCAAGATTTGGAGAGCGAGCGAGTTAAGTAAACTAGAGGGCCCGTCGGCGAAACACCCCGGGAAGAAAGTGCAGAGAGAACGGCCTCAAAGGCCATTACAAGGCTCATTGGGAGAGAACGTCGGCGAGAGTTGTGTTGTTGAATATGACGACGAATGCGACGAACGAGACTACTGTGTGCCGGAAGACGAAAGCGCAAGCAGTAAAGGCGACTATGTCAGCTTAGTCCACAACCCCGAACGATTCACAGGATATGCTGGCGATGGTGCCAAGATGGTATGGGACGCCATCTATAGGGAGAACTGCTTCCAGAGGTCCTCATTCCCATCTTCAGCCTCCCTCGGAACCAGCCCCGTAGCCAATGGACCGGCAGCGCAAGACTTCCGCAACGTACTGCAAGACGCAGAGCGACAGCAGATTGTACAGCAACATGTACAAAACCCGAGCACCATGTTCGCGCAAACGGGGCTCGAAGCCGAGGGCGACTGTCTCGAGAAGCGTGTATTCTATCGCGTGGTATCCGGCATGCACGCAAGCATTAGCACCCATCTTTGCTGGGACTTTCTAAACCAAACTACCGGTCAATGGCAGCCGAACGTGGCTTGTTATAAGGCCCGGTTGCATGAACACCCAGAGCGCATTTCCAACTTGTACTTCAACTATGCGCTCGTCACCCGCGCAATCGCCAAGATCGGCCCGCATTTACAGAGCTACACCTTCTGCACGGGCGATCCCGAGCAGGACGCTGCTACCAAGGAGAAGGTTCTCGCCGTAACTCGGGAAGTGACCTCGGTACCTCAAATCTTCGACGAGAGCCTCATGTTTAAGAACGGTGAGGGTCCGTCCCTGAAAGAGGACTTCAAGAACCGGTTCCGGAATGTGAGTCGTATTATGGACTGCGTCGGTTGCGATAAGTGCAGACTCTGGGGCAAATTGCAGACCGCTGGATACGGCGCAGCTCTAAAGGTGCTATTTGAGTTTGACAACGACAGTGACGAGGTTCCGGTGTTGAAGCGGACCGAACTCGTAGCGCTCTTTAACACTTATGCCAGATTAGCCAGCTCCATGAGAGCTATCGTCGGATTCAGGGCCATGGTTGAGGCTGAGGAGAAGGCCAACAAACAAACCATCCCTGATAGAGCCAAGAAGCCGCACGCCGTCGGTATCTCAGCAACCCCGCCAGAAACAACATCAGCCGAAGCCGAAGCAGATCTCGAGGACGACGATTGGGACAAGGAAGAGGGCGATGTTCCACCTAGGCGGGAAAAGCCTAAGGCCGAAACGTTTGGCGATATCTTCAACGAGGAATTGGGTAGGATACTTAAGGTGACCAAACACGTCATGAAGACCTGGGTCGCCTTCCCGAAGACCTTGTAAGTTGAAATCCGCGGTCTCAACCATTCCAACGAAATCCTAACACCTATGACTTAGTTCCCGAATCCTCCTCTCGGAGCTGCAACGTCTGTATGAGTACTATATCGGCCTTCCGGTCACACCCCGGACATGGAGGTTCGAGCGGCCTAGTCTCGACGAGTTATAGTGCAGATCTGAGTATTCGATTCGCATTGGATTGGATTGTACAGGATTAGATGACTACCAGGCGTTTTTGTATACCTAGAATATCAAGCCGGCATTCATGGGTGGCGTTTCTGGCGTTTTGATCGATGAGGTGAATGAGGTTAATAACCCGCTAAAATTGTACGGGTTTGGTTATGTGCATAGCAAGCAAGCAAGCAAGCAAGGTCCTCCTATCGCCTCTTGGGGATAGCTACATTAGGTACGTAACATATCATCATCAGAAATTGTTTTCGTTCGTCATCTCGTATCGTCGTTGCCGTGCTATGTCTACGCTGCCATGCCCATACGTTAGGTACGTAATCAGTCTACCGTAGATAAATTAGTTTCTTCGCATCATCGCCCCCAACGTCCCATCGTCCCATCACTCCCCTTACCCCGTCTTCCCGCGAACGGGCAAAGGCACATGCGTGACGACGTTCCCGATCTTGGCCTTGATCCCGTCCACGCGCACGCGCAGGCCCAGGATCTCGCCGCGCGTCGCCCCGGACGAGTGCGCGGCGAACAGCTCCTCGGTGCGCCGCCTCACCTCGGGCGTCGGCGGCGCGAAGGACCACGCGACGGAGATGTGGAACGCGTCGTCGCCGCTGTTCGCCTTGTGGGCGTAGAGGGGCGGCTGCTGGTGCTCTTTTGCTAGGGCGTTGCAGCGCTGCAGGAGGGCTGTGAGCTGTGGGTTCTGCTGGTGGTGGTGATGGGTTGGACTGGAAATCGTCGCTGGGGTTGCTTGGGGGGCCTTCGCGGCTTCCTTGTCTTCTTCTGCGTGGCTTGTGAGAAGAGCGAGGGAAGGGGTGTTTGGTCGTCGGGCCTCCGAGCCTACTCCAGGAGAAGGCGCGGCGGTACTAGTAGTGGCAGGGGAAACGGCGCTTGCGCTGGCAACCCTCAGCACTAGGAAAGAGCGCGCGGACTCCGGCGTGCGATGCCATTCTAGGCCCCGCGGTGCGAGGTCGAAGGGCGCCACGCCGCTGCTCTTGACGCGGGTGATTAGCTCCTCGAGGAAGAGATCTTTCTGCGACGTGCTCAGCACGATGGGCCGTGACAGACTGATGTGCAGCGGCTGCGGCGCGCCCAAGTCCGAGACCAGGAAGGAGGTCAGGTCCACGGAGAGGGACGAGAGGGCTGGCTGCAGGGCTGAGAGGAGGGTGGTGAGGGTGTTGCGCTGCGATGGGGTTGGGTGCCCTAGCAGGGAGTTAGTTTGACAATGGGAACTTATAAGTACGTAGGAAGGAAGAATGGGAGACTTACACTCGACGTATAAGTGACTAGGCCAGTTGCCAGCCTTATGCGGGTTCACCCTCTTGCGGCCCTGGTGCAGCGTCGGGTCGTCGCTCGTGCTCACGCGCACCGTAGAGGCGTACAGGTCGTGAAATGCAGAGGGGAGCGGCGGCAGCGCAGGTTCATCCGATGGCTTGTGATGTGATGTCTTGCGCCGTTTCGCCGTTGCTGATGGCGCTTCTTCGACCGCAGACTCGGAGTCTGAGGAGGAGTAGTCTACTAGCGCCATCTACCTCTCCACACGCCGTGGCATTACTGCGTTTCTTTGCAACTTCCCCGAGCGTAGCGAATTTCTTCTCGCAATGAAGGTTCTTGATGAACCAAGTCGCATTAGACTTTAGTTATATGTAGCTAATACATGGATGGTTGATGTTTCAACTAGAGACGGATGCTAGGCGGCATTAGCTCCTGGTTCGGTGCTGCCTGGCCCGCATTAGTGGCAGCGCCGACCCATAGGGCTGAAATTGTACCAGGATGAATACCTACATTTGGTTGCTGTTTCCTCTGCAGAACTCCTCCACTTCGTATATTTCAACTTCGTATGAGAATAATCGGGATCGAACAAGCAGAACTGCCATGGTTATTCCTGCATTCCAAGCTTTAATTAAGTGAGCTTTTGGTAGATGTTTGCCTCATCCTAGCAGATAATTGTCCCCACATGCTATATACGAGGTACCTCCCAAGCACCTCATGTACGAATTATAATAGTAGTGTGATATACGCGATATACGTGATATTGCTGAGTTCTTTGCAGTTACAACTCGCACATGGACCAATTCAGTCTGACTTCGTTCCGCGTCGCCTCTCTTGGACTTGAATGAAGATGCTGCCTGGTGAAGCGCAATGTATCCTCTTGAATATCTTAATAGTATCATTTGCGTATAGTGGCCTTCGGAGTCTTAAGGCAAACATGTCTCTGTGGAACGCATCTTCCAATTTGATCTTCATCCACAGTTTAAGAGTGAATCGAGTCAATAGGTACATAGTAGTACATTGGCATACAAGATACCGCTGGCAACATGCAAAGTTCAATCTACCATTTGACGGAGGAGCTCGAAGGACCATGCCCCATAAGCCCATGAAGACACTCAAACTACCTGCCTAGAGGTATTCAGGGATTCTGCTATGTGAGACCGGTCATCATGAAGAAGTTTTGGCCAACTTTCGATCATAGTGAGCACTATTGATAGGATTCAGGGGGTAAGAAAAACAAGAAATCTAAAGGCAAATAAGTACTTTGACAGCCAAGGGAATAAACCAAGCAGGGAAATTCGAGTAGAAAGACACGAGATGTAACTATAGTATTATACCGCCTAGACTCCCCTGCCTATCCAACAATTAGCCGTTGACATTATAGTGAGATATTTTGTTAATAGGGGTTGAGCTCGTACGTATGGATATGATTACGCCTTTCTTATTGCCAATATCAGGATCTTTACGGCACAGGCTGCTTCCCTATAGGAGTAGCTAATGATCTTGGAACCGATCGAGACGAGTTAAGGATACAACATTTCATGGGCCTAGCTAAAGTCGAAAAGGGTCGCGAAGAAAGACTAAGATGCAACCTCTTTAGCTACCTGAGAACCATAAGTGCCAGAGGCTAAGCTCCTGAGGAATGGCCATACAGGAGCTTGTTGGGTACCGTTATTATCTGTAAGCATATATCACGTCTTTAACTTGGTCAATCAGACTGCAAATTCTGGTCACCACTGTCCCCCTTTCTATGTGATGGTAGATGGAAGCTCCTGAAGGAATCCAGTGTACAGTATTATGCCAATTGGCTTGAAGCTATTAAGAGCGCGTTGAGACTGTTCACCAAGATCCAATATGGCGCGAAGGTTGCTATAGAAAGGAGCTGCATCACCAACCAAGCCATGCCTCTCGAGATGCCCTCTGAAACCCATCTGCTCTGTTATCTGAGCTATCGTAGTTACCTAGGAGAATGGGTTGTTTTCAGTGTCGTTCTTTCCGCTGGAGCTTTTGTTATTGCTGCCATTTTCTGCCGTCCAGATGTTTTTTATCCACCTCGGCGGTTCCCTGACCTGTTTTCTGTGGTGGGTTCTTCTTTTTTCATAGTTCGTCCAAACTTCCAACTTGACACCAACCTGTTCGTCTTCGTTTACAATCCGTGACTTTTTTTTCAACTTCGTCGCGATCGCCTCGTGCAACGTTTTTATTTACCAACGTCTTTCAACGCATTATTTTCTGGTCTCTGCTCTGCGCATTGCAACAAGCCATGGCTCCAGACAAGTACAAGGCAAGTAGCTCTTGGGTGTGAATATTCCAACCCGATTTTCTTCTCACCAATCTTCTTCCCAAGTCAACACTGTCTCTCATTTCCGCGATTGTTCAGCCCCAACTTTTCGCCTGCTGTGACGTTGAGTTCCCGGTGATGTTTCGGTGTCGTGATATCGTCGTGTTGCCCGTGTGAACTGCTTTCGAGAGACCCGCGGCCGTGATATGTTGTCACTGTTACCTGATCCTTACCCGGAGACCTAGCTGTTACCCTCTTCCCTCTTCTTTGCCTCAAAAGCCATCTCTTACTTTGTTTCCCTTCTTCTTCCTTCCTTACCCAAACCCAACTGTTACCCAACTCCCCTATAGTACCGTTTACACAGTGACTGCCCCTGGAGCTGAAGAGGGTAAAACTGAAGATTGGGTCAATTCCCACCAGCGCCATCTGGCTACTTCAGTTTTACATCTTTCGCAACTGGATGTAGTTCGTGTTTACGTGCTTGATTCCGCCAATGACATGTCATAATAGAGGCGTGCTTTGCTCCGGATCACGGACCCAAGTGGAGCATCGAACCCGGTGCCTGCCGATCATTGATTGGCAAGCCCCTTGTTCTAGTCCGTTCTCGATGTCATCCGAGCTTCCCTGCTCCATTACGTCATACTACGTCCGACGTCAACGAGTGGAGTAAGCAGGGATCTTGACCCTGCAATGATCCCCAAATGGAAATAAGCTTATGGAATGTGCCGGTTCGGGCTCGTTCGGTTACATCATAGCCATGCCTTGAACGCGTGGGCTATACAGGTCCTTACTAAGGTCCGAAAGGTCCAGAGGTGGCCAGGTTTAACGGAAAGCAGCTTAAGTTAAGGTCGCTAACACTGGGTTTTTCGACAGGCTGCCAATGAGCTCCTGGGGCCATTACATGAGCCCCAGCCATACGAGCACGCCTTTAAATCCCTTACACACCAATCCTCTTCCTCAACAACCGACCCTCCTCCCAACACACACTCTCCTTCCGACCCCGACCCCGACACCGACAAGGGCAAGTCACAGCCCAAAGAGGACAAACCAAAGAAACGACGAGGCTTCTCGTTTAAAGCCATCAAGAAGTGGCTCAAGTCCGTGTTCTCGCGGACTCGTTAAGGAGCATGGCGGAACGGCCGCTCGAGACAATCAAACGGGCCTCCAAGGCCGCCGATCGAGCCCCCCATCTCCGCAAGAAAAACTTCACAGGGCCGGACTTGGTCGACGCCCTCGACGATACGGCAATCGGGGGAACGTACCATCACGACGGCCCATATGACGCCACGCTAGCTTCCCGAAACCGAGATAAGCGCTACGCCCCAGTCGAAGCAGTCAAGTACACGAACCAGGAGGCGCTCAAGGCCACCCCGCGAGAGAACATCGTGGATTCTCTAGAGCGGCACGTACCACTCCAAGGCACCGCCAACATCCCGCCAGGAGAACGAGACCTGTCCGGCCGGGTGATGGAGTACGAAGAAGGGCCAGACCTAATGCGAGAGCCCGACGCGGAGGGCGGCCCGTACAGAAGATGGGAGCACATCGTAAGTCCCCGCCAAGCCTTAACGACGAAGACTCCGGCTAACGTTTAACGTCCAAGACATACCGCCCAGAAGACCTGAAAGGCAAGGGCGAGCCCTGGTACACTATCGAAGAAGACATGAAGAGGCAGAAGCAGCTGCAGAAGGCGCGGCGCCGAAGCGGGGAGTACGAGATGCAGTCCACGGCGCGCAGCAGCGGCAAGGACGGCGACGTCCTCGTTCGCGAGCGCAGCGCTAGTCTCGGATCAGCCGGCCCTTCCCGCTCAAGTCTCAAGGGCAACCGCCTTAGCGACGGCATCAAGAGACGCATCGGCAGCCTTCGACGCAGGCGCGATGACGACGACGCCTGAGTATGTGTATCGCACGTTACAGGTATTTTGAGGCGACGATGGTGGGCTAGGATTTCCCTTTCGGCGTAACGATAGCAGCTAGACACGACACGGCGACGATTCAGGACAGGGATTAATTAGCAGGTTCGGTTTAGGAAGGATTCGACAAGGATGATTAGTGTTTCAGATAGTAATGTTCAAAGGACTTTGGTACAAAATCGTCTTTAAAGTTACGAGATCTTTACTCTTGCCCTTGCGTTTGCATAAAGTAATCTTACTTGTTCGTCATGTTGTAGCATTGAAGGGAGCCATAGGTTGCGAAGTTACGATCATGAAGTCAATTTTGGCACCCGGAAACGTTTTCTGTTCCTAATCGTACACTCTAAAAGATGGCCCCTATTACGCCAGTATAGGCGAAACTCCTAAACCCTGTTTGGTCCAAGGATCTGCTAGGTACAGCAAACAATTCGTCTTGTTTGCCATTGGACCCTAATGGTACGCCCCCTAGTGCGTACTATCACAGCAAACAACTGCCTCGTCACTTAAAGATACCCGAATCCACTTGCCCCTAAGATCTCTCTTAGGTTATCCCTAACCTCGTCCGCGCCCGTAAACCCAACACGTCCAGCAATCTCGGCGCGTCGTCCAGCGGGTAATTCGTTCCAACGCGCCAGCAGCGTCCCATCGATGATGCTTCGGCCCATACCAGCGTCCACACCGGGCGGGAACCGGCCCACGACCCCTGTCGACACGGGGGCGCGGTAGTCCTTAGGGTTGAGTGCCGCGTGGTGCGGTAGCGAGGACAGTAATTGGCCCGCCAGGAACGAAAGGCGGCGGTACTGAGGCTCTGAGAGCGGGGCTAAGGCTGAGAGGGCGCCTGTCTGCGAGGAGAAGAGGATGATGGAGGGTGGGGCTGGGGCGGAACTGGCGTCGCCATTCGTCGTCCCGTTGGTTTCGCTGTTGATGTGCTGAGTTATGTACTCTGAGTCGGCCGGTAATGTGCGAGGGAGGAGCATGCTGCGTGTGGGGGCGTGCGCGCCGGCTGAGAAGGTCGTTCGGTGGAGGAGTAGGTGGCCTTGCAGGGACTTGGGGTCTATTCGTATTGTTAGCATGTTTCTTTCCAAGGCCAAGAGTGTGAAGGGGGAGACTTACGATCGGGATCGAACTGTAGAACGTGGATCCCGCCATCTGAATCACAGGCTACGATCAATAGCTCATCCCCATCTGGCAGGAAGTCTACGGTGAGTACTTCCAGCCTGGTCGAGCTCTTGCCGAAGAGCACCATCCTATAAGGCTCTTCTGTGTAGCCCGTAAACCAGACACCCTTGACTGCATCAGCCATCAGGCACAGGCCCGTCCCCTTTAGTTCGCGAACCGTGGTAACGTAACAGCTCATATCCATAAACGCCACAGGAAGAAGAGTGCCATCCTCTTTCAGACCACGAACCATACACTTCTGTCCCTGGGCAACCAGCATCAGACCCTGGGTTCCTATCTCAGATATGGCCGTGACTGCGCCGCGAGGGATTTCTTCGTTCGCCACCAGTTTGAGTCTCTTATTGGTTTCGGGTCTCCCGGGCTCAGGGATGACCGTCACAATATCGTACACAAGGACTCTACCTCTAATGGGGAGATCTTCACCACGAGATATGGCTGTGCCAACAGCAATAAGATGCTTTCGCTCGTTGGTCGACTCGGAGACTTCCAGATTGAGGGTTTCAATGCACATAATGGTCTCGCACGGTTCCATCTCGATAGTATCAATGACGGTCCAGCTACTCGGGTTAATCAGCTTGATATAACCACGCTCTACCGTAGGCTTAAAGACAAGATCCTTTTCTTGCTGCCACTCTTTGTGATAGTCGTCCTCTTTCGGTAGCTCGAATGGTTCTAGGGTATCGCAACCCACAACGTAGGTGCCGGACGGCGGATGGTGAGATATGGAGTGTGTGTCGGCATTCAGAGGTACTTTCTTGAGAGCCATGCCTATCTCGGCGTAGGTTGTGTTGCGAACTGGTATTTGACAAACTCGTGCAATACCCTTGGAGTCAGTGTATATGAATCCACGCTCACAGCCTTCGGTGTGGAATGGGCTCATTCCTCGAACTCCATTGCCCTGTAATCTGAGGACTTTAGGAAGCGTCTTTGACGACTTCAGAACGAAACTCGGGGAGCTTCCCGGGAGGAATACTGTTTTATATCCGCCAATATTGTCACACCGCCGCATCGGAGGCGCTCGGTTCACTTCGTCAACATCATGGTCTGCCGGCACAAACAAATCATCTGCTATGACCGGATTGGGCAGTTTTTGGAAATGAAGTGTTGTAGATAGGTCTTGCGTGGTTGAAGAGGGTGCTCGGAAAGGTTGATACAACGTTATATCGTCCTCGTCATGTCGAACCTGGGCAAGTAAGTCCCTGGAAGCAGTGAACAGCATCGGGCTTACTTACAATCAAATATGGAAATGAGTGTGTCATGTCCCCAAGGTCAGCAACCAAGATCTCCTTTATAATCTCTCTGGCAGTTCCTCGTCTAGCCGCATAGTTGGCGGAAAGGACAGGCGGTACAAAGGGCAAACCTTCTGCAACGTAAACTGATTTGGAGAGGTCGGGAAGAGCGTAGACCTAAACTGTTTAGAAACGTATCAGGGGCTTAGAACAATTACTTACATGTAGGGCACCGGCCTTGCTTAACAAAAACATTAGTATATTTTCGCCGGCCTTCGCACCTTTGTCGGTCTGTTCTCCGGCAAATATACCGGATTTGTCCTCGTACAAACATCCAGTGACCCATTTGGTCGATGTAAGTGCCGAGTCCTCTTTCTCAAGCTCCTCGAGTTCCAAGTTCTTGAAGATCTTGGCGATGAAGATACTAGCGTCATCTCGTACCAGCAAGATAAAAGGATCGGCTATACTGGCATGTACTATCCTGGGTTCCGCACCGGTCTCTTCATCGAGCATCGGCAAGATTTGCGTGAGTCCAAAGTCTAGCCCAGTGTATTAGCAATGCTCGACAAATATACCTAGGTAGTGAATATTCTTACCCCCATCATAACAGTGGACGGCGGTTTTAAGAACCTGGATGATCCTCGTATGGTTACCCATAGTGCCAGCTTCGATGGTAAATCCAGCAGCCGGTTCAAACTCTGTGCCGGCCAACGCCTCGAATCCGGCGCCCGTTAAAGCGTACACATCCGACGTCTCATAACCGTCTAGGTCAACCTTCGGCACAATCATATAACGGTCATACTGCGCGGTGTTTTCATACTCCGCGCCGACGGACGACGCTCCCTTGTCACCCTGAATTGACTTCGGCAGGGGTTTCTGGGCGGAAATGGTCCAGAAATCTCTTGCTTCCGGGAACTCGAAACGACCAATAACTTTTGGCTGTATACTTCGATTGATTATAGCGATTGAGCCAGCATTGCCTCGGCCACACGCACAAACCAAGCTGAGGTCACTGGTTACGCCAACCTGATTCGCTTGCTCCTCCGCAGTCGACCAAGTCGTCTGCCCAAGTGCGAAATCCCTAATAGGCGCGATGCTAACCAGTCGATCATGTACACGGAAAACAAGTTCCCCTATTTTGCTATTTGACGTGTTGGTGGACTGTACTGGTTGCTGAGCCGGATCGTAGTCTTCGCCGTATAAGTCGTCCTCATCCTCCATATCCTCCATATCTTCGTCATCCATGTCGAGCTCTAACGAAGGATCTTGGAGACGTGACTTCCTTCTTCCGGATTGGCCTTGCTTGCGAGTCCAGCCAAGGACCAACGAATCAGCATCTTCGCTGCCTGCAAACATACAAGTCTTGTTCAGCTTGCTCAGGGTAGTAACCCCAGTTGGTATTAGGCTTCCACCAAATTCTGGTGCGATCATCCGAAGACTTAGACCCGATACGATTCTACCGTCGACTCTAAACGTGAGCACCGCGAGGCGACCGTCCTGAAGAACTACCAGGAACTCGCCGTTCTCAGCGGACAGTGCCTCGATCTCACAACCCTCCAACTTCAGTTCAAGGTCGGATTGATCAGCCAAGCTGAATGATGTAGATTGCTTCGCGAATTGATTAACGCCTAGACCGTGTGACTTCCCAGATTGGTCGACGTGGATGAGCTCGTTCGTACCAACTAGGAGCGCACCACCGACAGGCACGGGTAGTGCTATGACCCGGAACAAGTCTTGTGGCAGGCCCGTCACTGACAGGATGGTTGTAGAGGCTTTCTGTTGTATGTCCAAAGTAAACACCATGTATGTGAGTTGGTCTTTTCGGCCAAGGACTAAGGATGGCGAGCTAGTTGATGACAATATGCCGAATGTCGGCTCTCTATACTCGTGGAGAAATGCAAGGTGCACAGGATGTAGGAGACTAGGGTCAAGATTGGGCAGTCGAAGGACAAATGAGGTTGAATATGGTGTCTCTTCATTGCTGCTAGTTCCATTTGCGAGCGTAGTAGAGAGCTCTTTTACCGGTCTTGGCCCATCCAGCTCTTCGTCCCAGTCATCCATGTCTATGTCTTCCTCCGTAGCCTTGAATTGGATGATTGCAAGGCTCCGCGCTCCAAACTTCAGAGCAGCACATCGGCTGCCGGGGTCTGCTGCTAGGAAGTTGACATAGTGGCTTAGGGGTGCAGCCCAAGGGCTTCCTTGAAGCTCCTCTTGCTCGTAGTAGTGAATCGATGTGGTGATAATTGAATTTTTGTCGGGATCCCACTCGATCATACTAAGTTTCGCATCCTTAAATGCCACCAAAAGAGCATCGCCGCTGGAAACGGTTGTCTTCGACCCGATGCGCGCAAGTCCCGTGATTGTTCCAGCCAGCGTGAATTCGGCGACAAGGACCAATTTCGTCAAATTGGAACGGTCAGACCTGACAAGGACTGAGTCGCCGCCAAGAAAGGAGGCCTCGAGGCCCTCATCGTCGTTCACTCTCGTGTCGTAGTGCTCGTTCGATCGGGTGGATTGCAATTGGGCGTTCTGGGCCTTGTCGAGTTCGGCAGATACTGGCTTTGTCGCGAAAATCTGGAGAACAGAGGCTCTTGCGACAACGAGGTTATTGCTTTGCGCGGTGATGAAAGGAAGACATAAGGAATGTGTGACAGCCGTCGGTGGCGTCAGCTCCACATAACACTGCATCTTGGACTTCGTTTCCTCATTTCAGAGTCGAGGTTGAGAAGGGGAGACTGTCGGCGCAATACGTTGTGAAGGAGAAGAAACGAATTGAGCTTGTAGGTGGGAAGCTTGAACGCGCTAAAGACCTGAGCTTGAGTTGCGACGTGCAGCTGCTAGCTGAGATAAGATAATGCATTAATGGGAGGTACCTATATATATTATATGTATTTATGCGAGCTTAAACCTTCATGTAATTCATTTAACCCAACCCCCACCCACGCATTTACTCTTAATTCCATAAATTAAAGGTCTGTGGGTCTTGCTAAGGTAAGCATCAAAGCAAATGCAACATATCGCCAACAACATCCATCAAGGTCACACAAAAATTGTTTCATGGTATCATACACAAAAGTTTAACTTCATCAATATAGATTCTCTTTCAATAAAGCTTCATCAAAATACAGATTTCTCAGTTTTCCCACGTCTCTTGGCAACATCCATCTATCTCTTATAATCGTCAAACGCTAAAGGTTGTCCACGAGTTGGACCTAACAGCCATACCAAGCCGTCAATCATTGAGAGTAACAGAAATTACACAATACAATCGAATTTGGCGGCATAGACTAAGCCCGAAGTTCCATGGGAGCAGAGCTGGTTTGAAAACAAACATACAATTCAAGATTATAGTATCATGTCCCTTATGCAATGAACGACAACATACGCAGTATCCACGCAAGCTCTTCCACCCACCAAAACCACGAGATGGCGGCGAGCCAGCCCTTCCCGTTCTTCGACCTCCCTGCTGAGTTGAGAGGTGCTATTCTAACGGAACTCCTCGTGTCAAACGCCAGTATCATACTCCATGACTCAACCTTCTTCAGTCGGCCGCTCTTCGGTTCATCAAGCTTCCTAAACGTCTTCCTCGTCAACATGCAGATGTATCAAGAGGCGTCTGCTATATTCTATTCTCAGAATACATTCACTCTAAACGCACACAGTCATCGACTGCCTGTGCATCTTACTAGCCGAGGGGGGTTCCTTAGCGAAGAGGGGCAGGATGCCCGTAGGCGAATACGCAGCTTGAATATTTACCTCACGAGGGTAGGCGGCGAGTTCGAGCGTGTGATAGGGCCTGCACTATCTGACATGGTTCTCAACGGGAGCCTAAGATCGCTCGGGCTACGTTTGGGACCACCGAGTTCGCTGGGGTCAACCCGGGCACCCGATCCCGATGTTGTGCAACGGCCGCCTTTCCAAGCATTGCTGAGGTTACTGGCCGATCCATACTTGGAAACAGTCGAGTTACTGGCCTGGAAGGTTCACTCGACGGTTTTCTGTCCATTCCACCGGAAAGGAAACCCTTCCATCGAATCTGTCGATGATCAAGGGTTAGCTATCCTACGTAATAATCCTAGTTGGGTCGAATTGGACTGGCGAGCTATGGTCGAGGTCTACGGAATGGGGGAGAAGATCGTGAGGATTGGCGAACGGAAGTATTGATATCACATCGACGCGAGAGCAGTGCAACGCGTCTTAATAAGGTGCTTGCTCCACTACCACCTAGCTTGGACAACTCGGATTCCTCCGCGAAGTTGTGGTTGCGTCTTCGAGGTGTCGCTCGTAGGCCAACTATCGACTGTACAAAGGTGGTATGCTTACTGAGCAACTAAGCCACTATTTCATTCACTTTACACATATCCAGGCAATACGAACTATCTCAATGCGATGCGACAGCATGTCGAGTATGAGCCATAATGGCTTCAGCTATGGTGCTCAACCAAAGCTCCATCCTCAGGCCCAAGCGTTATAACTCCTATCTCCGCACTAATAATCGAAGATATATCGACTGCCACATATCACATTTCGGACTTTTTGCAACTCCCAACCTCCTCAAAAAGAATTCGACAGAATGCAGCGCAGTACCGTTCATTCCAAGATAGCCAAGGGGATTCGGCGCATACTTTACATGCAGCCAAGCTCGCCAAGTTACGCTTTAGCGTCGGCATTACTTTACGCTAGAAACTAGATTAAGGGACCTGTCGATCACCCGCACTTACAAGCTGTGAAACTTCACTCGAGCTCCTTCAGCACGCCACGACGCCGTGTCTTACCTATCGCCGGATCTAGAATCTTGGCGAGTACCCCTAGTCTAGGATCCATCCGAGTCGGACGCCTGTATCTACTCACCTATATAACAGGTTTGATGGGGCGATATCCTCCCTCGCATGATCGTGCTCGTCCACCACTTGTCTGTGTGAGGAATATCACAGAAGACGAAGACCAAGATGCATATAGGTGTCAGATCATGCAGAGCGAGCAGTTACATGGATTCCTGTATGACTTGCATAGACCCGTCTTGTGCAGTCTTGGTATTCTTGGTATAAGCTTGGCGCTTCATCGTTCATCGAGGCGTTGCTGAGCGGTGTGATGCGGATTCCGCTCCGCCCAGAAAGGCTCCTGCGGCGAGCCGTTGCAATGGTTCTATGACTTGGAGACTCTATTCGCCTCCTGAGTACTGGGCGTTAATGTTCAAGTCAACGGACTCCGTACTGATATAGTACCATTTCTCCTGCAAAGTCTAACCCTCTGCTTCATCCCGCGTTGTGCAAGACGCGTAACGCCGACGTCTGGGGTCAGTTCTATCTCCGAGCAGAATAATACACGTACTTCCTTTTCGCGATCCTACAGGATGGCTTTTACGTGCGCCAAGAGACCGTCTTGGATACGTGTTATTCAGGGGCATACTGTACGTACCAAGGTATACGCACACGAATAACTTCGGCTTGTTCCGACTATTCTGAATGCGCCAGTGGCGGATACCAATACGAAGGCAGCCTTGCGTCCTATCCTGCTGCCAGATTTAGACAGATAATCGTTTGACTTGACTACAGAATCCTTATCGCACGACGGACTTTTATTAGACATGGTAGATTTAATAGATTCGGGGTCTGGGGAATGCCTGTCAATAGCAATTTAATTCTTAATAAGCGCGACGTCATTTCTCTCTTTGCACTACTATGTACACTAGGCCGAGTTACCAGATCGTTGGGATCCCATTCCCAAATCTGTTAGCTCAGCCACCAACTCCCAGAGCTACGTCGCTGGATTCAGGCTTGAGTCAGGATCTGATCTGATATCATCTTACAAGATACTCTTTGTCTTGTCTATGCTCGTCATATCTGTGCCACGGGGTCCAGCCTACAACACCTACGAAGATTTCTTTGTGGTGCTGAGGTGAGAGACAGAGAACGTCATCCTAACGCTTTTCGCTCTTATTTGTTAGGTTAGGTAGGTAGGCATTGTGTATTGGGTTGCTATCCAGGCTGCTAGGCTGCGGTTATCTCACAGGATTTCATGTAAATCCCGCAGAGTTGCACTGGACAGATAGATCTTCATTGCCTTACACTTGGCACGTACGTATCTGGAGGCAACCTGGACATAGGGTCCTGTGCGGACTTACCATAGGCGGTAGATAGGAGCCTCGTTGATCGCGGCCTGGTATAGTAAAGAATCAATAAGCATTATAATAGGTAAATAGGACAGCTTGCACGGTGCACAAGAGATCTACGCAATGGGACTAGATACCTACTATGTATTGCTGGATTGCGTATGCGCAGCCCAATCCATCGTAAGACGGGGGTTGCAACTTAAACCTAGGCAGAAAGGGCCTCGACGCGATCGCTCCCTGACCTCGCGTCACCCGCACGCTGCCCCCCCTTCGCTGTCCCGTCGCATCGATGGTCCACGTGCCCGCATATGCTGCCCTTCCCCATGCGCCTCGAGGCGTTCGGCACACGGCCGAGGCCAGCGAGGTAGGTATGGTTCATAGCTTCATTGGGTACCTCTCGACAGAGCGAAGGGGATGGAACAGAGAGGGGTGGAATATTCCAATTGGGCCGGACTCGTTCGGTCTCCTCGTCACATTTCTCTGTCCTTCTGCGAGCTCTACGCGCGCAAACGTCATCGGCAACCTCCACATGTAAACTTTGATAGCTGGATTAGGTAATAACTTGAATAGGGAGGGAGGGAGGAAGAGATAACGCTTGGGGGGCGTAGTTGAGCGAGTGGTAGGGCAGGGCGCGGGGTGGAGAGCGAAAGTTGAGAGCGCGACACAATCCCGAGGCCGTGGATAAGGTAGCGAAGAACGTTAGAAGTGCCAGTCTAAAAAGCTTGCATTGCAACGTATATACCGGCATTAATTGTACAAGATACATAAATCTTAGGCTATGCACGTCTATGTCTAGATATGCCATATGCATATGTAGGCGAGGTGGCTTAATAAGCTGCCGGCCAGCAAGCTTAGAATGTCGGTGGGATGGGATATTATACATCTTAGCCTCTTATGACGATCGGGGATCGGTTCCACTTGCTGTACACTACACTACTATATATTCACTGACGCGTAGCATAGCAAACATAGCAATCACAGTGGGAATAAAACCAGAAAATACCGCTATTTAAAGTTGTCGAAACATCTTAGTTTCAAAATATCGAAAGTAAATAAAACGAGGCGCTGCCGCCAAGCGTTATAAGTGGCCTTGGCATCTTGGTAAGCGTAGATTTGTCGTAGATTCGAATGTTTTAGTTTTGGTTTTTAGTTGAAGGGAAAAAGCTTGTGACACTAGGGCGGTTTGCTCCCCGGCTTGGTAAGGTGTGCTTTATTGCTGGGATTGCTATACCAGGTGGCGAAGGGGAGAGGCTTCCAAGGTTGCACAATCCATGCCTGAAGTGCCTATCGAGCTAAGCTAAGCTATCTGATCGGCGGGGTGCTCATCCCGTGTAAGCGGATAAGGGTCCGTTCATTTATGGTATTAATTGGTAGAGCCAGGTATCAACTCCGTAATCCGTTATACTGCTACTAATAATAATACCTATGACATTATTGGCCTTTGCCTTGCTGCCCCGCCAAGTCCATGGGATATTGCTCGAAACCGTCTTGGTACGGAGTATTGACTTGGCTCATTCTTCTGAGAAATTATCTCGTTGAAAGTCTGACGACGCGGACATTGCCGGCTACAAGTATGTTGATCGTATGTCTGATGAACGATCCTGTGCGCCTAGGTAACTCATAAGGTTTTTCCATCCACACTCTTCTCGTTGCGTAAGTTGTCTAGAAGCTCTGCGAGCACTTTGAAAAGCAAGGGAGGTGCGGGCTGGCTAGGTCGGTCTGGCCAATCGCGAGTTGCGCTGCCAGCTTTTAGAGCGAAATACGCGATGGGGAAAATGCACAAGGAGGATTAATACACACACACACATGCACACACGCACTCTGCTCGCTCTTACTGTTTGCGGATGTTATATGCGGTCCCCCATTCCGCTATTCTGTAGGCAGCTAAGTTGGACCACGTCAAAGGCTGATGTGACTACGCTTTGGGTGTGCTCTAGCGCAGATATCTGACTGGCGTGCTGACAGGGAGACTCTTCACTTATTCGCGCAAATCAGCATGGGGGGCTGTGGAACATAGTGCATGCTCCCCTTCCCACATGTGAAAATCAAACACTCCTTATTTGCGACTTTGGGATACATTGTATATCATTGAAGCTAGATAGACGGGGGTAAGCTAGATCCTCAGCCCTCTTTCCACCCTATCCTGGGTCAGATAAGAGTCAATCTCCCGCAAATAGCCGCCAAGAAAACCCAAGATTCGCATCCATCAAGGTTGCCTCTGTACAGTATGTCGTACGAAAGTAGGTAGGCATGCACTCCAGATGTCCTATCCATCCAAGCCGTTCCCACCCATACCATCCATCAGATTCCCAATCCCCTTCAGAACGCCCGCGGAAATCAAAAGAACAGGAGCCAAGACTGGTACCTCCCCGGACGTAGATGCGTAATATTTGTAGATCATCGCTTTTTGGTCGTGTCGTAAAGTTCAACCGTGACGGCGCTATGTTTTCGTAAACTTTTCTCTAGTGCTTATAGAACGAAAGTGATGAGATGCAGGTTGTTGGAAATTGCGTCATCCGGGATTTTACTCCTCGACGGCGACCTCGTGGTAGTCCTCCTTGTGGTCGCCAGGGTGCTCGCCCCAGTGGACGGGGCCGAGCTTCAGGAATCGCAGGCTGCCGGAGCTGCTGGCGCTGCTCTGGCTGGAGCTGCGACGGGCGCTAACAGCGGGCGTGATGGTCTGCGAGGTGGGGTAGGAGGCGGAGGTTGTGGGAGCAAGAGACAGGAACATCTTGGGCTGCTCCTTGCGGACCTGGTCGGCGAGGTTCTGAGGGGCAGACATTCTGATCGTAGAGTAGGTAGTGGTAGATGTTTGGGTGTGTAGCGTATATGTTTGCGAGGCACGTAAGATATATACACCTAATAAAGGTATAGATTGTGGTTGGCGGTGGTGGTAAAGTTTCTTTGGTGAGGTCAAACTTCAGTAGTTCTCAACAGAGTTTGATGTTAGTCTGAGAGTTGCTGGTCGTTGTAGAATGAAGGATGATAGAGAGAGAACAAAGGCTCTCGAGAGAATGGGATGCGTCCTTTATAGACGAGGGTAGCTCCCAACGGAGGTAGGAAGGGCAAGAAACCGCCAAGGTTTGTCCTTCCCCCCCACACTGATTTGCAATACACCGATAAGAGGCGGCGCCCACGGGCCCATCTCGCGCTTCTGGTGGTGAGTCGCCAAGACCTGCCGTAAAGGTTTATTATTCTTTTCTGGCGCAGAGTGCGTGTGGTTTCAGCAGTCAGCACCCGCGCCCTAGGGATCCTGAGAATCCAATCCCGGCTCGACGGAGTATGTGTGTTGGGCCGGGGGGTGATAGGCTTGCTAGTGGCGTATCCCTCCCTCCGTACCTCTCTGATTGGGCGTGATGACGGTCGCCACGGACATAGCATAGTTGCACATGTCCGGGGCTATGAGCGCATTGCACAAAAAGCGAAAGCGCGCACGCACACGTGGGGTGCACAATTGGCCATTCGCGAATAACCCAGGCATAAAAGCAATGAAGAGCACAAGCACGCAAAAGCAGAGCTTTGTGTTATCTTATATCCGAGGTCCAGGCCCATATGTTCATCTGATCCGATTGGGGATTAGTAGAACTGGCACCCTCGGCTTCTAGCGGTGGACGGGTGAAGGGAGTCGCCTGCGACAACATCCTGAGGCTCAAGACTGCCGACGACATATGATATTCGAACGAGAAGGTGTGGAGAAGTGAGAATGCGGCTCCTTTTGACTTTAAATCAACAGCAAAGACACCCGGCCTCCCGGGGCATCACGGCGAGGAAAGAACTGAGTTCGGAGGCTGCTCAGTCTGCCATTGGGTGGGCCAAGCCGCTAACGGGATTGTTCGGAGAGGCCTGAGAGAGCTTCGCAGGGGCGCCCCGGAGATATCGGTCCTTCCCGAAATGGTAGCTGCCTCCTTTCTCAAGTGGCTATTTCCATACCTACATTGGTATATTTCCGTATGCAATTGCTGGTAGATTTTGGGAGGAGCGGTCACAATGTCGCTTTTAAGAGAATTAATGCAGTTAACAGCTTTCATGCATTAAGAGGTGAGTCTGCTACGGAATAGGGGTAACTCCTCCAGCGAGCGTACTGGGGAGAAAAATACCGTCTTTCGCCTATTCTCGATTCTGAGAAGAGTCCTAGAATTACTATACTATCTCCAATAAGATGATGTCGAGCAATGTGAGAGATTTACAAATGCGGTATGCACCGTCCTCCTGTCGAGTTGACATAGCGACTCACGCACAGACTCGAGTGGCAACCTCGCGCCTCTGCGATGCAGGAAATTAAAGCTTCAGCTATATACCTAGCTCTGCAGGATCGTATATAAGTATATAGCCCCTGGTTTAGGGAGTCTCGGAACACAGAAGAGGTAGGTGTCATCAATGGGAATCTACAATGTCCTTTGTTGTCGCAGAACCTTACCCGTCAAGCGGCGTTGAGTGCCTAGGCGAAGGATAATATATAGTTCTTAATGATGCTTAATATGCGATCGGTGAACCATATACAGTCAACTCAATGCCGTCTTTTCGTTAGATTCTATTCGTTCGCTTCACTTTACCCTCTCTTATTTTCGTGGTCGATGCCCTGTAGCACCGTAACCGAGAAGCTCCCCATATTCAAGGTCTCAAACCAAAACCAATAGCGAGCTTCCTGATATCAACCTTTGTAACGGAGAATCATCTCGCTAAGAATAGAGTACGATACCGAGCTTCCAGGATTTGACCAGAACCCGACTGCGTAGCACAACAGACCAAAGCTGAAGCCGCAGGGCGGAAGACGCAGTATGCCAGGGATAATTGCATCTGCTATAATTAACTGCATACCTGTAACACAACAGCCCTGTGCCTGTTGAAGAACGGCTCTACGTTGCATTCCCGGTCTGTGCGATGACCAACACGAAGCATGTTGGTCTGGCCCTGGTAAATTCCATCTGCATGATACGACGACGTCTCTTTCTCGGCCGTCGTGCTGACAAAGTAGGGAGAGAATGGCTCATACTCAGTCTACTTATTTCCATGATGATCAAGGGACATGTATTAGGCATCTATGTATACAAGAATCTAGGTATGTATGAAGGGGCTCGTAACCAAATAAAACCGAGGAGGGAATGGGAAGAGAGATGCTCTTAAGATATCTGATGTAACAATTGATAATTAATCGTTTAGAACAGCTTTCCACTAACGACCACTTTACTCTTTGCCCCTATCTAGTAGAAGTAGCACATATCATATATCGATGGTGGGTAACGGGTAGCCTGTAAGGTAGATGTCTAGTGTACGTAGTCTGCACATTAGAACTAGGTCTTCTGGTGGCTTTTGCAGTGACTCCAATGCTTTGGCAACCCTTGTAGAATCAAGTCCTCTGCCTATCGTACTTCAACCCCGACTCGCTCGATCAGCAGGGAGAGTAGAATCAAAAGCTACCGTGTACTAGAACATCATGCTCCTGTATATTTCCATAACTTGCCTTTACCAAGGAATATGGTTCGGAGAGCGAGCATATCGTTTACGACCCCTGGAATGAATTACGTTAGGTCTAGCGCAAGTAGGATCTGGGTATGTGATGTTGCGGGGATCTTGAACTGAAGCACTGTGCTTCTGATTTTCCGCCATCTCTGTCCGAATCTTTCTCATGTAAGGCCTCAGTTATCTTGGATAGCTAGGGCGTCGGTTTGTTATGTTGGAAGTGGGAGAATCGGTTAGGAGACCTGGGGATGGATTTTCGATGGATGCGCTAGTGCGAGCGAGCGGAAGTCTCAACAAGCTTGATGCATTCAAGACCATCTCTTTCGTGTTATCTAGGTATATAAAGGGAGAGATTTAAGTAGAAAACCACAGCTCCAGCTTCGTCGTCTCTAATATGATATCAGCAGATCGTCCAAACTTCCATTAACCTCGGACCTAACGTAAAAAAATTAGATCGCCTCTGATACACTTACCTGATAGGTTTATGACTTCAACGGAGGCCGTCTAAGAATATTAGACTGGACGGGGTTGAACTGATCATTTCCAAACGAGAATGACACGTGGAGCCTACGTTAAGGTTTTACAGTGACAAAGGGGAATTGTATGGTGGAACGACGGGATGAGTATCGTATGACATGAGAAGGACAGGGGAGGCGCACTTTTCAGACATCTACTATGAGAATCAACGAAATGAAATAGATCCTATGTACTCGAGAATCTCGCTTCCTCCCCCGCTCGCCAAACGGAGGAAGATGGTTTCCGAATAAGCGCGACGGTGAGCGCAAAACTGCCGTTAATGTCTCGTCTTGGCACAGTCAGCCCGGGAGCTTTCGTCACGAAAGCCATAACCTTGTGCGGACTCATTATTACGTATATGATTCGTCGACTTAGAATAAAGGGTTGGTTCGTGGGTGATGACAAGGTAGTAGTTTGTGGCACTTGACACATTCCATTCGGCGACTACGGCGCACCTTGGCTCTGCAGAAGTCCAGAGAGAGGTGATGATGAGCTAGATAATTATTCCATTGAAGCAAGATTACATTCGATTGTATACGTAAGAACCTCTAGCTTCTAATCCTAGAACCTTGGAGTCGTCAAACTTCTTCGTTTCCGCGAAGGTGGGATTGTGTCATGAAAAGAGAATAGGGGTGGCCGGAGAAAAGGGCAAAAGGGCTGGTCCATTGGTCGCTGTCCAGTGCTTGGGCTTGCATATGGAGGATGAAGGTGTGACGGACACGAAGTCGCGGGATCCAGAAGCGTCACCCTGTTGGAACTACGAACAAATGTAGGGTCATTCAGCCCCTATTATCGTACGCGTATGTCCATACTACTCTCCATACAAGGTTCAATGAACACTCGGATTCTTCCCGGTGTCTAGATCCTACGTAGACCGCGAGTCCTAGATTCAACCACCCAGAAGGAATACTCCAACGGATGTTGCTTCCTTCAGTTCGAACTATCGGGAGATGAAACTCTGCTCGGAGACTAAGGGAAACCGGTCCGTAGGTAGCCATCGAGGTCATTGAGATGAGCACCAACCAGCCACATAGCCCAACACCAAGGGATGAAGACATGAAATGCAATGATTGACGATTTTTTTATAGCTGTTTCTGTCCTCCAGTCGTCAACCGTGCCTTTTGCTAGTGATCGCCCGTCCATCCATACCGTACGAAAGAAGCTGTTAGTAGAGCGGAGTAGAAAGACACGAGAAGGGTCGGGCCGAGATCGGTACTAACAGGAAGGGCAGCCCATTGCCCCCAAATGGATATGGTAAAACTTGTTGGTGGCTGAAGTGAATAGGAGGCTTCTGGATATTCTTGCTCGGGCTTGGCCTCGTGGGTGGTTTGAGCGAAGTGCATTCGCACCCATGACACCACCCCCATAATAGCTTCACTAATCACACTCACATAGGCATGTAGTACTATTTCGACATCGGAGTTGGTTGGCATGGCGCATGCTTCTTACCCCCATGTCCCGTGTTCGAGGTAAACCAGCTGCCTTGCGCGGAGTAGGGGGAAAGCACGCCAACATGCGCGGGATACCATTTCGCTCCCAAGATTGGTAGAGGTACCAATTCTGTTTCGTATTTGAGTTCATGATCGACGATTTGGGAGTTAGATTCTAGTCTTCCGCCGGCGGCGATGATAGAAGTAAGCAGACCCGACAGCCTGGCACCCCCGAATAGGCGCTTAATTTGGCCGCGCGGCGTAGTTATTGGCCAGATTTCGCGCACAACCGCCGCGGACCCCAGAGCATCTACGTATCCTCTTCTAAATCGGCTCGAAATAAGAAACCGCCGAGAAATCTCGTGAAAAGGGGTGCTCCGTGGGCCTTGACGGTATGGAACGGAATGCCCCAGTGCTGCCCCATCCTGCTTGATCCTAGAGTGCCAAGCACAAGCACACCTATGCTACCTAAGTGAGTTTAGTAATTTACCTGAGTTTGACTGGACCTGTTAACGTGAGAACTTTGCCAGGATTCCCTCTCCTACAGGTCGCCGGTTCCAGGCTGAGGAGCTAAGAGTTGCACTGCTGTCCCCGACAACCCCCTGATGCCATACCGGATTAAGCCGTGATAGAGCGGCAACTTTGACATAACGGAATGTGATAGGATCAAAGAAAGCATCCACACCGGCTTCGCAATAATCTGAGGGGCCAAGCGCAGATAGTCACACGGCCAGTGATATAGATATAGCTCGTCTTCGTGAGATGGACACCGGCCATTCCGACGTCACTCGGTGAAGCGGGAGATCCACTAGCTTGACTTCGAGTTAGCCTAACTAAGTAGTTCGACATAGATTTCGAACACATGTTTGCCTGGGAGCTCCAACGAGGTCGAGAGCCAATCACACGTCGCAATCTTGTCCTTCAGCAGTTGATTTCCAAGGCTTCGTCCGAAGAATTCGACCGCTGCAGAGAATCCGCCCTGATGGTCGCAGGTTAGGCCTTCGGAGATGTCCTTGGCCAGCATTAGGGGCTTTAGAGATTAAAGGGTCACTTGATTTAAGGTCGCTGTAGGTTAGAAAGAGACCCAAGGTGTTGGAGGCGGGAGAAGAAGCCAGTTGGTAAACCTGGGTCGCTTTGACGGCCGCAGGCCCGCAAGGCAGCCGAGATAGACTCTTAAGGAGGGCTGGTCGCATAAGCGGCGGGCCGTAAGGCTGCTCTACTAGATGTTGGTTGAGGAAATTATATTGACGCCTACGCCGAGTATTTCGCCATTTGTCACCCTATCTGGCTCTCCTCTCAGATAGGGGGATCATCAGCGTAGTAGAAGTTGAGCCAGTGACTCACGGGTCAACTATGCGTTCGCAGTGTTGCATACCGGTTGACGCGTACGAGTTTAAACGCACCTTTCATGTTTGCCTCTCCATTCGTCTAGAATAGCTTGTCACCCGCTTTATTGGGGGCCCACACTGATCAGGAGAGGCAGGTGGACAAATGCCATTATGATGGTGTTCGATACTATACTCAGCCTGGAAATCAGCGCGGCTAATCCACATAAACGTCTCCTCAGACTGAGACTAATGTTCGGTATATCTCGGGCATCAACAGCCAGCGCCAACAAAGTCAGGTTGAGATAGGTACAAATCCGTGGCTGACCAGTGAGGTTCGTTAAGTGATATCAAACTAAGAGTGTATGTGCCGTAGATTCCCGCTCGGCACGCTGTTGTCCCTTGCTTCATGCAGGGCTGTTCTGCATCTGGTTAGGGATTGCCATTATGAGATGTTGGACCGTGTACCATGTTCTCGACGACATCGCTGTCCCTTGGTGTACAGGCGACCTAGAACATGTTGGATATGAACGAACTTGGGCCTGGTTATTCGTTCTACACCATCCCGGGAGATGAGATCCACGGCAACCGGCCCGTCCCACTCGGCTAGCCGGGCATGTCCTGTGGCTACCTATGTACGTAGAGCAACACGGAATACAGTTTGTTCAACTGCGCGTAATGTTAGGAGGCTCAGCGAGTATGCTATTCAAGACAACTACCACCTGTAGGGAAATCGGAGATGGTGGGGCCAGATTGAGGGACGCTGGTTCAACTGGGGGCGACCGGAGTGGCTGCCCGACAGTGGCCATGAAGAAGTCTTCTAGAATGCCTCTGTTTCAGAGGTCGATTACCGGTCTCCTGCAAGACTTTGCGAGAGAATGTTCTTTGCATGAATGATGTGCGGACGGGGAACAGGTTTGCAGCCTGGATGTCCTTGCATGTACGGAATATGCGCATGTAGGTACATAACCCAAGGCCGTGTTCTGTTACGCATCGGGTAATTTTCTTGTCTTCACTTTTATCTCCCGGCTCCTGCTGCAATCGTCCTTCTCGCGTGTCACAAGGCGTGGGAAATGACTTCCAAGGTTGTTTGTACATACATGTATTCATGGCGAAGCAGGCTTGATGCTTGATCATCGATGTTGGAGAGTGCAGGTGCAGGTGGATGGTGGAGCTGTTTGAGTGTTTGAGCGCGAAGATTTTAAGGTTACGTACGCGAATGTAGGTAGTCCTTGTACCTAAGTACCTGTCAAGGCCCTGGGCAGTCGCACATGTGGTACGTACCTCCTCTTCTCGCTCATGTCATCCACGTCCCCTTGTCCCTGTTAGTCTAGCCTGTACGAATGTACACACAATCCCAAACCCCTTGCCCCCAGAATTCCACTTTATTTCTTCTTTCATCTCACCTTTCGCTATTTTTCTTTGTGTATGTTAGCCATAGTTGATATAGCCACACCAATGCGAGTGGCCCGCGCTGGGGTCATAGGCGGCCATGGATGACCTCCCCTACCTTCACCCTGCACCATGAGGCATGCCAGGGGTACCGGGAATACATCTCTTTGACACATGCCGCAGCCATGCTCGGTACCTACAGGTATGTATGCGGTTGGTCCCAACGGGAAGGATTGCAAGTACATCCGCCTACTTGAATTTTTTTTTCTTTTATTTTTCAATTTTTTTTTCTTTGTTGTTTACCCTTTTAGTCTTGAAAGGGCATTTTTACACTCCCATATCTAGATCTCTCATTGCTCACCACTCAGATGGCCCACTTGGACCCTTGAGTTAGAATGAGCTAGCAATCGGGAAAGGATGTACGATTAGGTACGTAACTCGCCCCAAATAAGACATCGGGACCGATACCTAGTCACTGCAAACATCGAGTCCTGTTTGTGTGGCGCTCCTAGTCAAGTCTAACACTCGACAAGCCTCGGGGGGCTTTTCAACTCGTGAAGAGCTTAACGGGAATCCTTAGGTCCTAGAGGAGGAGACCATAAGTACCTACTATTGTTGGATATCCGTGGTTTCCCAGTGCTTAGCGGCCATGTGGTGACACATGAGAGCGACTAAGTATACTATGGTAATTATGAAATCAACGCAGCCAACGGTTACAGCCAGAGGAGCAAGCAAACGCATTGGATCCGGGATCGTTCGCATACCCAACTAGCTTGCAGGAACGGTTGTCAGACGCATATTTGTACATGCTAGGGCAGAGACCATACCACTACCTGATCGGATTGGCCAGATGGCGAAAAAAAGCCTTTAGATTACCTTGCCTTTTGGACGCCAACTCGCCCACCGACTTAACTCAATTCTACTTCTTTCACATTACTCTCCACCAGGTTTCTATTTTGTCGTCCTCATCGGACGCCGCAATACCCCTGCTCTGGCTACGGGTAGCTAGACCCCTAGCGCGGGACTGAGCCTTCGGCCTGCGTGGTGAGGTGCCCAGAGAGTGGGAGCGCGGGCAACTCGTGGTATTTTACCCAGATGACGTCCATGGCCACGCTCCATGGTTCGTTCGAAGGTCGACTCCAATCCCAAATTCTCCACCGGCTCACGGAGGCTGCCCCAGAACTACGAGTATCGACGGCCGCATATACAGGCTTTCCAACTGCAGCAGATCACACATATTCCACTTTCCCCTTTTCCCTACCAGGTATCGGACCCTTTAGATACACGTTGGAAATAGGAGGGTGTCTTGTATAATGGTCTGATGACGACCACTAATCTATACACACCACATGTTACTCTAACCCCAAGGAGATATCCTCTTTTCCCAACGCGGTCATCTCGAGATTTGCTGCGGCAAAGATTTCGAAGCAATCTTCCAACTGGATCTACCGGCGTCTAAGTCGCTTAGAGATCAGTGTGGCCGGATCTTGTGACAAACAAGGGACCTGACATACACATCCGTTTATTGATCCATCAAAGGTAGTCCGCGAGCCTGCTCTAAACGTCTATAAATTCCACCCTTCCGCCCACCACGATACCCAAATTCGTTCCTCAGCATCACACAACTCAGCTATTATCTGCCTCAAGCTACTTGCACCAGCTCGTACCTATCCAGCTCTATAAACCCTCGTTCGAGAACACGAAGACCATCTCCTCGGAGACGCTTCCATTGAAGTTTATAGTTCGTCCCGTACCCTGACAGCCAGCACCGTCATAGACTAACAGTAGAGAAATAGATTCGAATCTTCCTCGAAACGAACCTCAACCATCTATATCGTCTAGCATAGTCGAAATAGTTCACCATGTGCAAACGCTACATGATCACGTACTCGTGCGGTTGCACTAAGCCGCAAGATGCTCCCTGCGCCGAGAGCCCCAACTCGATGGGTAATTGCTCGGAGGGAATCAAGCCCAAGTACTCTACCAACGATGGACCGTGCGATGATCATGCCTAACGAAAGGCAAGCACAAACATCTCTCCTTAAGCTATGGCGACTAGGCTCATCCTTGTGCTAACTTGCCTTTCTGCTCAGGCATATCTGCTACAGCCCGACCACGAGAATGGTGGGACATATGGATGGGCGGAGAACTTTCGGTGCAGGATGGAAGAGCGTTTTGCGAGCGATCGCATCGATACCTCAGTTTTTCTATGTCATATCTCTTTAGCTTTTAAAATTCTGACCCGGCGTCAGCAACCTGGCACCACCACATACGCTCCCGATGTTTTTGGGGTAGCCGATCTGGTCTGTCAGTTCTTTCATTGTCTGTCTGGAAATAATTCGATTCGGGACCCAGGATACAGGGGCGCAGGTTGTTCGGGGAACTCAAAGGCTATTGTGTGTGCTTGGTAGTGGGATGAATTCAGACAGCCCTTGATCGTCTTCTTTTGAATTACATTATTTTCTACTCTATCACCACATTCTATCGTCATGGTCTCCAGCAAGTGTTCACCGAAATTCGCGTCGAATGGCACGGCAGCATCGGGTAGCAACATGCGGTCAAGTTGCGGCCGTTAAACGTGACACGACTCAAGCTAGCATACGGAAAGGAAGTTTAGCGGCCTGTTCCGCGGTCAAAAGCATCTACCCGAAGGCACAGGGTAATCAATGCAAGGCCAAGGACATATCATTGCACTCAAGAAAAGAATACAAGCCCTGTCCTGTCGGTTGGCTCGCAATGCGCGGGTCTTTTCGGCCAACAGAGGGTGATGTTGGCGGCCAACGCGGAATGCTCGCTAAGAAGAGCAATGACGAAGCTGACGTTAAGACAGATTACCTATGCGCCGCATGGGAAGGATCCTCCGATGGCCGCGAATTGAATTGCAGATAATGAAGCAACTACTCGCATTTGCCCTGTATCATGTGATGACTGGGAGGTTTAGGGAAAGGGGAAAAGGGAAAAGGGGGAGAAGAATTGGAAGAAATCCATTCATGGGTAGGTATCGGAACTGGTTGCTGCTTCGTTGGGCGAATTGAACCACCTAATCCAGATCAGGTAACTGCTTCGGTTCGTGGGTTCTACTCCCTTGCGTGCTGGTCCAGCTGCACCTTCGCCTTCCTACCTCCCTAGCATGAGAAAGCATATGGTTACTTCATAATTGGCAGTTGCGTACTGGAAACCCTGAAAGCAACGCCTTCCACCCATTCACCTACCTTCCTCCTTACATACCTGCACTTCTAGCCACGAAACCTTATTTAGGTAGGCAGATATCGCTGTATCAGGCAGCAGGAACCTTATTTGCATTTACAGGGTCGGCGGACACGGCTCTTGCCATGTGCGTACATGTACCTAGGTACTTCAATGTTCTTAGAGGGGGTTTGGGGGAGCATTTTATGTAATTAAGGGGTCGATCAGATCTCATTTCTTTCCATGCGCTTTTCATCTCTTTCCCTGAGAATTGACTTGCATCCCCCACACGTTCAACATGCAGTATTCTTGCCCCTGGTAGACAGAATGCAGCCAGATAACTAATCGGGTCAGACTCACCATCCGTATTCAGGTTGATGGTCACGAATTTAGAATGACCCTCGTTCACCGCGGTTCACTAGCCAATAGCGACCCTACACGGGCGCCAGCCCTGTAACATCGCGCTTAACACCACGACTTCGCCTACGACGCCCACAACTACCTACCTCGGGCCCGACAACCAACTGGCTTGATCTTCACTGTCTACAGTACCTATTACTCATTGGATTCGTTAAGATCAGGTCGCAGTAGGTGGAGAGGGGGAGGGCTCCGACCTAACACTGGTCCATTACTCGCTCTGAGCGGCGCCGTCAATCAAATGTGTGTTGGCCCGTTCGAGCGGCCCGGTCCCGGCAGATACGACATCCATCGTGCTCTCTAAGCAGAGGTACCACATCGGATTACACGACATTTTACGAGCTTTTAGTTCTCCCGCCGAGGCAGCCTACCTAACCTATCTTTTTCCCCATCCTTTCCTATTCTATCCTATCCTATTCTACATTATAGTCTCCTACCCCGTTCCTAACATCGTGTTACCCGCTTAGTTCTTTGGTGCCCCCATGCAACCTGTTATTGCTACTTACCCGATTGTTTTTAACCCATGACCCGGACCGCAATGGAAAGCTGCGTCCATGGACCGAATTGGGGCAATGCGCTTACCGAACAGCGCGAAAATACCAAACCAACAATCCACGGCCTAGACGACCTATCAGCCTAGTCTAGCCTAATTGACTATAAACTAGATCGGTAAATCAGCAGCTGACAAGTAATGATGGTTCCATCCTCTCGAATCTCCGCGAGTACATGGCTTACACAACCGTCCTGTGTAGCCTACGAGACAATCGCCCTTCAGTTACTACCAACATCGGGGGCTGTCGAAAATAGCAGCCTCAACAATTACCAACGCGTCAGTTAAGTAAGGGGTGCAATACACTTGACGACGGACTAGAGATGTCTTGACCCTATACTTCATTGCGCATATCTAGAAGCCCTTCGTACCAGAACCAATGCGAAACTGGTGTTACTACCAACGGCGCTGCCGTCATAGATCGGTAAAAGCGGGTTCCTTCCCGTTGAACCTAGTACTCTATCCCGACGAGAAATGCTGTTATTGCCCCTGCATCTGTCATCGCCTCATGCACCACGAACCTTGCAATTGTAGGGATAACATAAACGTGCGGCGGATACGGCGCTCTAACTACCAATAAGACCATCGAGAGCGGCTAAGAGACTTTTAAGGCGTTCACGATAGTCCCAACTCCGAAAATTGGAGGGGATGGATTACCTTGAATCAACCAACTTCAATTGGACCTGGCGGGCTAAATACATTCATAGGTAACTCGGGCTCTCTGTACCCTGAGTCATATCAATTTGATTAAGGGGAGTATGGTGGCCGAATCAGCACTTCACGTCGCAGGTTTGTCTCCTGCGCTAATGAAGTCACATTAGGCTTCTCCTATAATCTTAACCTCATGGATCAAGCTCGCTCTGTCAGCCTTGTATCAGAATACAGGGCGCCCAACCGAAAGCCGGCCTAAGAGTTTAGCTTTGGGGCTCCACCCAGGCTCTCGGGGAACTTTTCTCGTGCAGATCGCGCAGGGGTCAAGGAAGCAAGAGAAACGTCCAGAGTCTTGCAAAATGCTGCCCCCAACCCTATTGGCTAATCAGTGGCATCGTTGACCTGTGGAGTATCCTACGATCAACGGTTGTCAACCTCATCGTCAGCCTGCCAATGACACCATCTCAACTTGGAACTACCGAGTTCACGAAAAGGGTATACGAGATGTGCAACAGGACCAGGCCGATTGCTTTGCGAACTACTGTTATGTCCACGACGTACATAATTTTCGTATACCCCTGGCCGTCTTCGAAATCTTCTGGTTACCCAACGTGACTAACTCTTCAGCTACTTAAACAACCTGACGCGTAATCTACATATCACGGTGCAGTGTTGACAGGCAACCGTAAATTGACGTCACAGCAGCACTCAATTTGACGCAATGTCGAATCCATCGCGATCTCTCAGCCAAGGCTTTGCTAAATTCGCATGATACCGATCTCAAGCTTGGCTCATTTCCGAAGCCACGGCATCACTCTGAACCCGTTAGCTGGCTACTTCATGGTTAGATGCCTGGATATATCCTACCATGATCAACGGGCAAGGCTTCTTGGCGAGCTTTGATGTTCTCGTGCAGTTTACGCCTAGAATGACTCCTTACCTTGGTCCTCCGAAGATTACAGTTCATTTGAATCGCTGCAATCCAGCAGACAACGGCTTTCCGGGTAGCACTTGGATTTCATGGAGCTCTGAAGTCAACCACGCTTTCGCAGAATATATCGAGCTTGATATAGCCCTAGGCCTTACGCTTGTACTCGCCAGGTATGCCGTTGCCAACCGATATAGGATGCGTCGAAATCGAGGCAAGAACTCTTATGATCTGGCAGATTCCGTCACCTACGACCACAGGAGAATGCCTTCCTAAGGGGCATACTTTTTAATACTTGACTCGACCGTCTTCACTGTACACCCTTGGTCATTCGCGTGTAGTGGCCGAATCAGGTGGAGTTACTCCGTGAGTACTTAGGTAGTGTATCGAAGCTCCTCCCTCAGAACCCCCGGTTAAGTTTACACATATTTAATTCCTGCCCCGCGATGCCAGTGTTATGCCATTCAAGCATTTTGATCCGGGCTTTCGTTATATTAGTAGCTTGGTATAATCAAAGGCTTAGAAGTATTTCGCTGACTATTCAACAGTCAGTAAAATTAAGAGTATGCTCCGTCTATACGCGTCTGAGGTAATCAGTTTGTTGGAACGATCAAGCTTATTCAGACAACAGGTACTGGATTTAAATGCGAAAGACCTAACCGAAGCTCCGGCGTGGGTGTTTGATAGTAATCGCCGTCTATTAGTCCCGACCCGTTAATCGCAGATTGAGCCAGAAAGATAATTCGCTTGCTTAAGTGATGCTAACAGCATATAAGAATTTTATAACAAATATAAAGTGCGGGATAGAATATCTGTTAGCATCCTTCCGGGCTTCTACGAATTTCAAGCATATAACCTAGAGATCTCCGAAGGGGACTAGTTTCTTACATTGGTTGCTGCGTTCGTCTGACTCGGCTTCCCACTCTCCCTTGCGATACTAGCTAGCTAATTGCTCCTTAGGTGCGGCATCTTATCACAGGGAAGAAGACATTATTTCCGTTCAGCTCACCAAAGGTTGAGCATTACAACGCAGCCTTGGACGGGCTACAAGTCCCGTATGTGGGTATATTCTTGGGCTGATTAATTGCAATTCCGGACGTAGCGATACCCGTCTGGGTCATTCGTTCTACATGACACTTCGCCCACGGTAGCATCGGTGTTCTTAGGAACTTACGGATAAGAAGGATTTCCAGAAAGGAATGACCCGTCTTGTAATCGACATTTTCCTGTTACCAACGATAGACTCTAGCTGACGTACATATTCGACATAGTCGTGACTAGAGACACACCCGAGGCTGAATAATGATCCTGCAGTTCGAATCCTTCCACACGTGCCCGACAGGGCGGCGCAGGTCGATTGGCTTGTCCCTGTTACCGTTGTACTCGGCCAAACAGCTCACTATCGGGAATAGGGTAGTAGTTTGGGACGACGACCCCGGATTCGGGCCAGCTTGCTGCGCAATTCGGGCACCCATCGATATATGAAACAGGATGACAAGGGCCGCCAACATCTCTGCTCAGAAAGGTAATCTGCACATTTGGCTACGTGCACAGGTTTTAAGTCGAATCACTATGGTTCACATACAGACTCGCCTTACCGAGATAGCCGCAAGTTCTATAATTATACCAGGTATAGAAGCTGTGCAGAGCCTCTGCCAAGCTCCGCCTGTGGTAAACTAGGTGGCATTTAGATGCGAGAGCGAGCCCCGTTTCCCCCAAGCCACGAGCATAGCCCCCTACAACTACCGTCCGCGGGACTTAACTCGTACCTAGGTACCCACCATCTTTCCAAGGTTCCAGCCCTACGGCCCCAGATCAGCGGATCTACGTCAATCCGATTGTTTCAATTACAATCTTACGTCAGAAAACTCGCACGTAAACTCATCCATCACCACCTTCGGCCCCCAATCCGTATCCAAGTTGGCGGTGGAAGGAGCAGGAAGCTTTCTGCCATGTGACGATGCATGGCATTTCTTGTACGACAATGACGGAGTATTTAACCCCGTTGCTCACGTGGTGCGCCATGTGGCCTACACATGTAAGCAAGTGAGCTATCCGCACACATAGGCGCCGGCCGCCACTTTTCTTACTCCATTCCCATATCTACCAGCGGAGCTCAGAAACAGGCACGGTAGCGAGGACATGAAACAAGCGCCCACATGCAGAAGCAACGTGGGTCTTTTGGTCTCGCATTCTCTTTCTGCGGATGCTGTGCTGTGCCAGCTCCGTAGTTGGGGCTTCCAGCTGAGGTGGGGCGAACAAGCCTCAACTACAATGGCCTGGCCTGGCCTTGCTCGAACTCGACCCTTGACCTGGACAGGACCACGGCATTCAGGATGACAGGAGTCTTACGTCTTACATGATAAATTAGGTAGCTAGCTTATGTAGACTAGCTAGGTACCCGGGTAAAACAATGTAGAGCAAAGAGCAAGTAGATTAGAGTACCACGACGGCGGTAAGAAAAAAAGTCTTATAAATCATTGGAAATCTCAAGGAAAATCTTGAAACGCCAAGCTTAACCTGAGCCAAGACGGTGGATCTCGGAATCCGACACTGTTAGTAGCAAAGTAACGAGACTTGGCGTGGGCTCGCCAGATCGTACATCGACGGCATTAGCGCATGTCTAATCTCCTGGGTATTATTCCTAAACGCCGCTTGTTCGCGAAAAGTTTTCCTTTACTGCTGGATTACGGATAACAGTTTCTATTCGCGATATAAGCGTGAATACAAACTGGGCATGATTATCCCTCAAACCTGCCAGCGAAGTACGCGTCTATCTACCAGTAGAGGAGATGGGTATTAAGATATTGGATGCTAGATTTCATATGAAGAAAAAGCCAATCGCATTCAATAGTGCTGGCCTATCTGCCTATCTGCCTGCCTGTTTGTCTGTCTGCCTCACTCTCGCTCAGTGATCAAACCACCTCGTAGTTCTCGTCAGAACATCGTCACTACTCACAGAGCCCTCCCTAGACGACTAATGATGAAACTCGATGGCGGAATTTGTCAGTCAGTCAATCAATCAATCTGCCGCCGGTTACTTGCCCTCGGGCTGGTAATAGAAAAAGGGAAGAATCAAATGCGAAGCCAAAACCCCGTCTCTGCTTATTGTACAATGAACCAGAAAACCCCTTTTTCCCCTCTGCAAGAACTTTTGGGGGATGATGTGACTATTTTTTTTGTCTCTCTAGTCTTATGTAGAGCACCGAAGGGAAAAATGACATTTCTCTCCTCTATGATGCATTATGCCCTTTATCCGGGGCCATCAGAACGGGAAATGATAGCGGAAAGAACGAAGACCCCTAGAATGCGGATGATGAAGAACGCGTGTGACGCCGCGGATGTATATTATGTATGACAACTTAGTCGTTCTTAGGAGAAGTTGGAGAGCTGTAACCTCAGTTAGCGCCATCGAAAATTCAGGGTAGGATTGCTCGGACATACAACTTAGGGCTAGTGCTACCACCAGGACCAGGGGTCCTAGGAGAGAATCTCGGAGATGTGGGCGAGTACTTGGGGCTCGTTGGTGATTGTTGTGCTCCCGTAACTTTGTACTGGGGGCTGGTGGGAGAATAACTCGCAGGAGAAGTAGGCGAATAGCTGGGCGATACAGGAGAGTAACTTGGAGAGGTAGCCCCTGGTTGGTTAGGGGATGTCGGACTATAGTAGGGGCTGGTCGGAGAGTAACTCGGTGAGGTAGGAGAGTTCATGTTGGGAGAAGTCGGAGAATAATGTCTCGGTGACGAAGGTGACGTAGGTGAATATGTTGGAGAAGTGGGACTATAGCTTGGGCTAGTGGCGCCTGCACCTCCAAACTGAGGTGAGCTCGGTGAGAAGGATGGTGACGACGGACTGAATCGTGGCGAGCTGTCGTAGCGTCCTCCCATCATCGGTGACGTGGGCGAGTAGCTGGCCCCAGGAGATGTAGGCGAGTAACCTCCACCGTAACTACTGAAAGGCGACGAGGGCGAAGCACCACCAGAGAATGGACTAGTTGCTCCAGGGCTTCGTCCTCCGTACGGGCTAGCACTACCAAATCCTCCGTACTCTGTCCCAAAGCCCGAAGGCGAGTCGGAGCCAGCTCCAACAATCGGTGAGAAATTGCCCATGCCCATCGTCGGTGATGCAAGGGACATTCCGTACCCAGAATCCACCATTGGTGATCCGGTGTCATAAGGAGTTGCCGCGCCTTCCATAGGACTTCCCTTGACAGTCATGCCGGGCATTAGACCCATCCTAGAGTTATCTGAGATGACTGTCTCGAGCATCTTAGGATCTAAGAAGACATCCAGATGACCGGTTCCCATGGGTGCAAGCTGACCCAGCATGACGTTCTCCGATATACCCCTGCAGTCGTCAAGTTCACCCATGGCAGCAGCTTCCAGGAGAATCTCGACTGTCTCTTCGAAAGAACATCTCATCAAGGCACCGGTGTCAGCCCTGTTGATACCGTGACGAGTGACAGCGGCAATGCTGCCTCTGGTTGTCATGACGTCGACTAGGAGAGAGAGGTGACGCTCGTTGACGTATGAACCGTCGAAAGCCAGCACCCTTCTCAGTTCGTTTAGAAGCGCAAGTCGCGCAGCTTCGATTCCGAAGACCTCGACAGTCTGCCACAGGTCGTTCGTGATAGTACGCGTAGCGTCAACTCCAGGTACAGCAAGAACTTCCCGCAGAGCTGTACCGGAAGTGTCGAGATACCATTCCTCACATAGCGGATTATCCTTCGACTGGATCATCGCACCACTCTTGTCCACGGCGACTCTTGTTCCTTTGTTCAAGAAAGCTCGCTCAATGCCCTTGATTCCTCGCAGGGTTAGATTTTGGAGGAGGTGCTCACTCAGACGCTTAAGCATGACATCGTCTTCGATAGCCTTGTCTGGATCGTCCTTATCATCTAGCATAGGACGCATACGAATGACCTGATGATCCGCGTTATTGTCACTACAAATAACGGCTAGATCATTGGGATATTCTTCCCTGATACGGATGGCCACATCTTCTACGGTGAGGCCTTTGTCGAGCATCTTCTGTCGATCTAAGGTAATACGTAGTAGCCAAGGCGACTGTCTGTCAATAGCCGGTTGGCTGTCGTCGGGGAGTAAGAAATATGATGTAACAAAATCCTCATCCGCCGCGATTTCCGTCTGATCAATAACAGGATCATAATAGATTTCAGTCATCGCTGCGACGGAACGGAGATTCGTATGTTCAACTACACTTCGGAGGGTCTTCGCGTTCTCTTGAGACGTATTGCCTTCCAAGTAAACCATCATCGTAGGAGTCTTGATATTACTGGCAACGTTAAGAATCTCCTTCAGACGGGGGACACCAAGAGTGACGTTCTTGGCAGCAATACCGGTGAAATGGAAAGTGTTTAGAGTCATCTGAGTGGCGGGCTCACCGATCGACTGTGCAGCTAATACACCAACCATCTCGCCAGGGTTCACCATTGACCTGGACCAGCGGTTTTCTAGTTCACCAATGACGTGTCGGAAAGCAAGCTTGTCGAGGCGGTGATGGACCGCAAGACGCTTAAACGCCAACCGCGAACGCAATAGAGCCTTGAAGAGCTTCGTCGCGTTGTCATTGGCCTCCCTGGAAACGTCGTCGGAGCCCTGTACCACAACCATGCGATCCAGAAGGTCCTTCACCACCGGAATGACGTCTTGAGGCGAAAGGTTGCTTCGTTTGACATCATCAACTTTAAGGAGCTTCTTGGACGACTCAATAAGCCGACCAATATTGAGGGGAAGTTGGAACATATCCTCAAGCTTCTCAGAGTTCTTCTTCAAGTCCCGAAGGAATTCGCGGTCTTGACATAGAGCTTCCCACTCCATATCGAGAAGCTCCTGGATATGAGCATCGCCAATGAGGTCTTGGCCATATTCCAGGGCTTCAAGCACAGGAGGGCGAACACCCTCCATTACGTCAAGACGATACCGATCCTCAAAGTCAACTTCTCTTAGCGTCCAGTGATCCATAGGCTGCTTCTCAATGTGCATGGCGTCCAGTCCATCCTCGCCATAGATGAATTGAATGATGTCACCGAGTGAATTACGAACCGTTCCGTCATATCGAGCACAAACATCTTCGAGAGCTTTGACAAGACGTCGTTGGATGTAACCGGTTTCAGCCGTTTTGACGGCAGTATCAATTAGACCCTCACGACCTGCCATAGCGTGGAAGAAGAATTCTGAAGGTGTCAAACCACGCAGATAGGAATTCTCGACGAAACCACGCGCCTCAGGCGAGTAGTCGTCCTTAGTAAAGTGTGGTAAAGTTCGATACTTAAAGCCAAAAGGAATACGTTTGCCTTCGACGATTTGTTGGCCGACAAGAGCAGTCATCTGAGAAATGTTGATGGAGGAACCTTTGGAGCCGGAACGGGCCATGACCACAGCGTTATTGATATCCTTCAAACTGTTCTCCGTAGTGGTACCGGCCTTGTCTCGGGCGGAATTGAGAGCCTTAGAAACCTTGCTCTCGAACGTTTCTCGGACGTTCATACCGGGAAGAGGTTCTAACTGGTTGGCGGTTGCCATAGCCGTCAACTGGGCTACCTCAGCCTTCTGCTCGTCAATGTGAACCTGAACAGCCTCGATGACGGCCTTGTCCGGAATAGTATCACCGATACCAATGCTGTGACCATTGTGGAAGAGCCAGTAATTGATGACGCGCTGACACCCATTAAGAAAAGCCATCGCGCCTTCAGGTCCAAGCTCATTGTAACACAGATGAACGATACCGCCGCTAGCGGCACCAACGTTCTTCTTTGTGAGAAGACCAAAGAGCAGCTGCCCAGACTGCACAAGCACACCCTCATCACCCCATGGAAACCATGGACCGTTGGACCAGTCTGTCGGCCGCTTTGATGCAGGCTTGGTGTAGAGACTAATCTCCTTTGGGATGATCATGCTCACAATCTGCTTTCCTGTCCAACGAGGTCTTGGCCTGAGGATAGCAGGTAGAGGGATAATACCATCCCAGTCTGGAACCCACAACATGATGTTGTAGACTTCTTCCTTGGTCAGGAATACGTCACGGCGGCACATCTTGTAAACACCAGCTAGAGTATCTTGGACGATACCCATCAACGGTCCATTACGCTGAGGGGAGACGATGTTGAGAGGGACCATGCATAGCTCGCGGATCTCAGCCCGCGTTTCTTCGGTCTGAGGCACGTGAAGGTTCATTTCATCGCCATCGAAATCGGCGTTGTATGGTGAGGTGACCGAGAGATTGAGTCGGAAAGTGGAATATGGCATCACCTTGACTCTATGACCCATCATGGACTCCTTGTGGAGTGAGGGCTGACGGTTAAATATGATATAGTCACCGTCCTGCAGATGTCGCTCCACTTTCCAACCATACTCAAGGTTGATCGAACCGGCACGTTTGTGATGTCGCAAATCGATCCTTGATCCGTCCATTCTTACGACGTATTTTGCGCCCGGGTGCTCGGTGGGCCCATTTTGGACAAGCTTGTGGAGGCGACTAATGTTGTACGGTGTAACAGTCTCCGGGTATGTCAATGTCCTGGCTATGCTCTTAGGCACACCAACCTCGTCGAGTGAGAGGTTGGCATCACCGGTAATGACAGTCCGGGCAGAGAAGTCGACACGCTTCCCCATCAAGTTACCTCGCAGTCTTCCCTCCTTTCCCTTTAGACGTGCTCGGATAGATTTGACTGGTCGACCGCTCTTCTGAAGAGCTTGAGGTTGACCAGCAATGTCATTGTCCATCATGGTGGCGACATGGTATTGAAGGAGCTGCTCAAACTCATCCTGAAGATGCCTGGGTGCACCTGCTCTGATAGCTTGATGTACATTGCTGTTGGCACGAATAATATCACCCAGCTTGTACGTCAAGTCATCCTCATTTCTTAGGCCCTGGCCCGTTCCATCCATGGAAATGCTGGGGCGAACTGCAGGAGGCGGGACTGCTAAAACCGTGATGATCATGTGCTCGGGTCGAGAGTAATCCGGATTAAGACCCATATCACGGGCGTCGTCATCGGTAATCTTCTTAAGAATCGAATGGACCTTGGCAGGACTCAGCAGTTCCTTCGTGGTGATCTTGACACCGTCTTCGTTCACCGTCTTGGTGTGAGCCCATAGTTGAAGAGCCGTCTGACGGACCGCAGGTTGCACGCAACCGCAACCACCGTGCCCTACCGCCTTCGGTTTGCTACCCGGCTCGTATTCTTGATCTTCATCCTTGGGTACCTCGTTGCTACAACTTTTCTTGTTCTTGCAAATGGCCCAAACGGACTGGAATCGCTTCTTGGGGTCTCGTATGTTCATCGAGTTTTGGAATTCTGGGTTATTCTACAGCAGGTCAGCATCAAAAAAGTTTGGTTTGATCAGAAGCAAGAAGTTACTGACTCTATCTTCCAAAACCTTGCTACAGGTATGGCAGACGATCTCCAGAATCTTCTTGACTTTCTTCAAATAACCGGGGTGAAAGACTGGCACTGCGAGCTCAATATGCCCCCAGTGACCAGGACACTCCGACATGCCCTCTAGACAAGTGGCACACTTGTACTGGCGGTCCAACGAGCCGAGTCGAGGGTCATTCAACCCATTCACACGAGGCTTTGTTCGAGTCTCGTCCATAGTCTCAGGGTAGAGAATCTGTGCGACACTCTGATCCTTGATCTCCTTAGGAGACTGGATACTGAACACAATCTCCTTGATGACCTTCAGAGGCGCATCCGAGTGCGCGAAATAAAGGTTTGCCATCTTGTCGGATATGCAAGCTGGCTACCAGACTAGTTATGTTCGGGAGGTGATTATTAAATTAGAGTATCGCGTGGTGAAAATGTCTTTGTTGATGCGCGGAATGAAAGTGGTCGAGTCGGAATGAAGATGAGGGTCGGAAATGAGCGAGGTGTAGCACGTCGTGGATTCGTGACTCGTAAGGCGGAAAACGCGGTGTCGACCAAGATTTCTGGTGAACAATGTACGCCCGACAGCGCAAATGATGGAAATACTGGTCGATCTAGAAATGAAGGATGGCACTGGAGGGCCGTTGCCAACCAGGCCAAAGGCCCGAGGAAGATGGTTATAACCGTGCCAGGGCGCGCGCAAGTCGTGGAAGGAATCGCGATGATCGAAAATCACTATCTTGACGTGATAGGCGATGTCGGGAAGTCGCAGGAAAGGGTGCTGATGCGATACCCGAGGCGCGTTGTGATGTTTCGTCGATCGTAAGATTGTTGTTGTGGATTGGGAGAAGGCTTTCTTCCACGCAGTTGAAAGGACTAATGTAAAGTGAGGCAGAAGCCGCCACGGAAAGGCGCTAAGCTATTTTGGGAACAATGGGGGTTTCGGAGGTAAATTTATCCATGCGGCTGATCGAGGGTCAGGTCGTGCTGCACAGGACACTAGGGGCGTATACTTGTACACTGTACTTCTCTACTCCAAGTTGCATCAACGGCTTTAATATGTCCAGGAGGTACCGTGCACATCCTTTGATACTTTGGGTACTTGAATTTAAGGTTTTGTTTGTGTCAAGTCACATCCACAAAAACATCGAAACTTCAAGTCCTTCCAGACTGGAGTGGCCGATGACTCAGTTGGCAACTACTGACATATACTGACAAATGCGAATCACCAAGCGCCAGTGACAATTCACCTGTTTCCCAGGACAAGCAAATAGCGCCCCGACAATGATTACATTCAGTTGTCAGTTATCTTTCTCGTAGACATCAACAATGACTTTCTTTTGTAACGTTTCTCGTTATTATCAAAAGCATCAAAGAATAGAAGCGTTTTACTTCCTTCTACCTCTAGTCCCTCTCGCAGCGACCGTCTTCTTGCCTCCGGCTCCCTTCTCTTCGTCGGGAGCTTCGCCTTCCTGTCCTTCTCCCAGACTCCTGCGCCGTACCGTGCCCGTCGAGACCGCAACGAACTCCTCCTCGCTATCGCTCTCGCCGAGGTTAAATAGTACCGGCATCTGAAATCCCGTACCTTCAATGTCCTCGTCGTAGCCTTTGCTCAAGTTCAAAGTCAAGACGTCGATATCCTCGTCCTCCTGGTCCAGCCTGCGCTTGTTGATCTCCTCCTGCGGGTGGATGTCGAATTCATCCTCTCTCTCGATATACTCGACGTTCTCCTCGACCTCCACAAAGTCCGGGGCCAATGCTGACCAGCGCTGTGGTGTGGTCACGGACCAGATGTATATACGACCGGTTTCAAGTCCGCACGCCGCCAGCACAGCTCTATGCGGATGCCACTCTATGACTCCTTGTTCCTCCTTAGGCCCTTCCAGCATTCGAACCAGACTACCGTGGTTGCGCTCCCATATGTAGAGTTCGTGATTGTTATACGTAGATGCAGCGACGTATTCGCCTGTAGCGCTAAATGTGACGTGATTCCAAGAAAGCCTGTTGACGACGTCTTGGAACTTGTGTTCGAGTGGCATCTGTATCGTATCGGGGTCAAGGTCTTCGGCTGAGAGATTCGGCAGATGGAAAGTCCTGATGATGCGATCTTGGGAATTCACCAGCAGTTCGCGCCCGGACGCTGTCAGCCGTAGCGTAGTCACCACAGAACTACATATCTTCTCTGACCATATTATCTCGCGGGTGTTAGCGTCTATAATGTTGAAGCGGCCCTTATTCGTGCCAGCGAGGATATGGTCTCCCGCGGCCGTCCATACCGTAGCAGTGGTCATCTGCTTAGCATCATCCTTGGCTTGCTTCTCCTTAGTTGCCGCATCGGTATTGGTGTTGGTCCGTTTCGGCGCGGAGGGGAGGTTATGTTTAACGTCGCTAGGACCGCTCATGTCGACAAGAGCGGGGGCTTCATCGAAGATGGAGGCTACAAACAAGTTGCTACGCAAGCGCCAAGGTTAGCGACCGCAATAATGGCACCACAAGTGTCGGGCCATACTGACTGATTCCAAGGATGCAAGTCTGCCGTGTAGATGGGCGCGCGAAACCGTACCTCTCGATACCTTGTGCCATCTTGCAGATCCCACAGGACGGCCCTCCAACCTTGGCAGGCGGAGAGTAAGTAACGCCCACATCTCGACCAGCTAAGTGAAGTTATGGCCGCTCTATGGCCTCTTAACTTCCTTGCCACTCCCATCGTCTCAAGATCCCAGACCACCACGGTGCCATCGACGCGACCGGAGGCTAGGTAGTCGCCTTTGCGATTGAATCGAAGGCATGTTGTATGGCCAGATCTAATCGTGTTGGTGATGTTTTCAGGATAATCCTGGAGCAGGTAGTCGTCGGAAAGGAGGAGATTCATGTCGGCGCATATCCCACAGTCGCGGGAAGAGAGGTATCGGTCTGTTGCAGCCTGCCCGTTATCATTTGAGAGAAGCCCCGCCCACAATTCAAAGCAGCACCATTCGTTCTCCGGGTATTATTATAGACGTATTTTTATTGATGCCGCACCTACCCGAGAAGTTCAATCGCGGCTTTCGTCAAGCACATGGTAGCAGGTATGTAAATCCATGTACACTAGGTACACTATGGTGGCCTCGCAGGACCCACACGTATGTTGTAAGGGTCTATGTACATAGACAGGGACCCCTGCTCGTTGTCAATTACAAAAATTTTCTGGAAGCCCCAATCATCATTGATGACTAAGGGCATTGGATGGTGCGTAAGTACCCAGGTACATTATGACATCGCCCTGCAACTTTATATGAGGTACTCTATTCATAACTCCAGTCTAGAATCACGACTTCAAGTTCGCCTAACTACCAAATCACTTCAATTGTTGAAAAAACAACTTACCCAATGGCTAATTCAAGGCATGGTTTTACTCCAGGCTAATTCTAGAGGTGAACGCACCTAACACTTCAACCCCAGGTTTGAATATGTCAAACAGTTCGAACAGGTCGATAATCTACTGCCGAACACTTGGATTGTGGTCAGGATAGACGGAAGAGGCTTCACAAAGTAATATCTCCATGTATTAGTATCTTTAGTTCTTTTCTAATCTATTTTATGAGGTAGACTATGCTCTAAATACAATTTCGAGAAGCCGAATGATCGTAGAGCACTTGATTTAATGAATGCTGCCGCCAAAGCGGTCGTGAGTGAGATCCATGAAATCACTATCGCATATGGTGTTAGCGATGAGTATAGGTACTTGGTCTCACAAGCACTTATTGAAGAGACCAGGTGATTTGCTAAATATTACCAGCTTCGTCTTCCACAAGACCTGCACTCTATTCGAAAGGAGGTCTAGGTGAGTCACCTCAAAGCCTTCAGCATCCGAACCCGCCTTAATAGAATATACAGCAAAATAGTTACAACTATCGTCTCGACATTTACTGCATATTATATCCATCTATGGTCAAGCTACTTCCCAGATACGCCACTGTCGCCCCCTCTTCCTAGCTTTGATGGCCGAGCTGTTTGCTATCCTAGCGTACAGAATCTACGCGACTATATGAGCTGGCGACAGGTGGACTGTAAACCTCCCCAAACGTACCCTGCCAGTTCAGAGATGCTAACGAGTTAAAGGCCACATCAATAACTTATACAACACCACGTTTTGGTCGCTTGTCCAGTTAGGCGGAATGAACGCGAAGGACGCTGAGAAGTTCTTATCTGTGAGTTGCCCTTTCCTGCAGACGAACCCAGCTAACCGGCGTCCAAGGGCACACTCGCCGCCGATAAGAACGAAATATTGTTCTCAAAATTCAAAATCAACTACAATAATGAACCAGAGATCTTCAAGAAGGGGAGCATAGTATATCGAGATGTCAGTCGTGTCCTCTAGCCACAATATTCGATTCCACACTGACAACGAATAACAGTACGAGCTCGTTGAGCCTGGTACCCACGACGTAGCAAAGGCAGTTGATGAGCTGGCGGAGCCTGTGCGACAGTCCAAGACGCAAGATGAGAGTGACAGAAAACGAAGGGCGAAGGCGAGGGTACTAGTAGACCATTTAGACATTATAAAGGACGACTTCTGGGAGAGGAGACCTTGGCTTTTATCTAACAAGCCAGGAAAGATCCCCAAAGAGACATAATCTACATTCATCACGTCTGATAACTGTCTCTTGATACTAAAACAGAGTTCATTCCATCTACCTGCTTGAGCCTACAAATTAGTCGGAGATCGGTCGACCCGGACATCATCCTCAACGCAATGGAGAATATACGACTCGGTCGCAGAGATGACCAAGGGGGAGAATCGCCACCAAATTGGCAATATTGGGTTTTAGTGGCAATACCCATTTTTGCGTTGACTTTTCTTGCCGGAATGATTCTTCTATGTCTATGCAGTACTGATGAGCGGCCCGAGGAACACGAGCTAAGCTCCATCGACTCCGATCGTCCCTATCATTCCTCTCATAGGCGCCGCCACCACGGCCACGGCCACGGTCACGATCACAGTCACGGTCATGCTCACGATCACGGTCACTCATCTTCGGACCATGCAGCCATGACAACCGGGTGTCCAGGCATACCAATGGGAGGGGCGGGCATGTAGTTGTACCATGGGCTGGACTTGCTCATCCACCAGATGCCGTTGTTGATCGTCTCTTATCCTCTTTCCGCTTCCGTCTCGCATCTCTCCTTGCGCGCCGTTCCTCCTTAGTTTCGCCGCCCTTGATCCGTTCCCGCTCCGCCTTCTTAGCCGTCTTCTTCTCGACTTTCCTCGCGGCTCGCTCCTCGGCCTCTTTCCTCGCCTGTTTCTCTGCCTTTCTCCGTCGTTTCGCCTCTCGTCTCGCCCTCCTCTCTTCCTTCGTCTCCTTCTTGTCTCTAATCCCGTTGCCTCCATCCGTGCTACCGCCGGCTGACGGCGTTTCCACTCCGCTATCGGGTGGAGTCTGGAGCCCCGTCGCTATATTCGAGCCCACGGTGCCCTCCATGACACCGCCCCTCACGAACGACGAGTATAGGCCTCTGACTCCCGTGTATTTTCCAGCTGCGCCCTTGGCGGTAATCTTCTCTAGGGCGCCGCCTTTGAGCGTTTGCTTCATCGTGCCGCTCTTGGTGTCGATGCCCTTGAGGGCCTGGTCGAAGGCGTTCAGCCACCATGCTTCTTGCTTATGGTCCTTCTTGCTGCCGAGCCCGCGGCCATCGTCGTTGCGCTTGATCAGCAGGTGGTGTGTCAACCCTATGCTGTCGCTCGTCGAGTGCAGAGAATGCCCTTTGCCCCGCCAACCTTGGGCGGTCAGGAGGGCGTGCGCATCCATCGGAAGGGTTCGACAGTGCCTTCTGTATTTAGATATCGGTATCTGGAGTATTGTGTTCAAGGCATGGGATTTCTGGAGGACATGATGTGTGGTTTAATTGCTTGTACTGTAGTGCTGTAGTGAAGCTGCGACTTGCTGCACGCCGAAGAATGGGAAAATTTCAGTGGGTCCGGTCTACCACATGAATCTTAATGGGCTTAATGACAATAGCGGTTAATTGCATATTGAATACCTATGCACAGAACCCGTATAACAATATGATGGAAACAATATGGGTTTTCCACAGTGATCCCATGTGCGCACTTGATACTGGTCATGGATGGCCTTTATAGAGACGGATTATTCGAGTTTGCCTCGATGCATAATGTCATGAATATCCTAAACTGAGTAGGCATGATTATACTGTCACCACGAACTAGTGGTATCAAAGGCGAATATTGATCTATAAGAGTTCAGGAGTATGATTCATGGATAAGCTGAGGACCACGCTGTCTCTATAATTTGTGCTTCTATTCCGTCTCTCGTTACTTGTCCCAGGGTACCTAGCTGAAGAGACATGCAGATTGCTTACCATCTAGGATTGTCCTCTTTGACCAAATCAGATCAAAGGTTCTTCTCTCGCCTTAGATGTTTGTCTTCTTACGGGATCTTTCAGTCGTCCCAGATGGGCTTCCGCTATATGAGCCTGTCTCCAACTCTGGGCTATAAAAGACAAAGGCATAGTTTGAGACAAGGTAGTAGCTGGAGCGGCTTTGATGAAACTTGAAGTAAAGAACAAAGAGTAACGGTGTCGAGTTGATTGTGTCCAATATGAACATAGTCCTAAACAATATAATAAAATAGCACTTCGAGCCGTGGAATGTAGACAGGTTGGAAACACTCTGTTCATTTCCTACTATGACCAGCAACCTACCTAACAGATGAAGATCACGAGAACAAGAACCGGAAAATTGGCCTCGAGGCCTCTCATCAGTGATGGGTACGAAGTAGGTTGTTTGGCCGATATTTCCTCTTATTTTTCAGGCGCTTGAGGCTATGATAGCTTGCTTTCTTGCCATTTGAAAGGGATAACGGCATGGAAAACATGCTGGATGTTTTGTCCGACTTGAGAATCGCAGAATTGAGTCCTAGCGACGCCGAGCAGGCCTTCATTACCGAGAGAATGGTTAGGCGACAGCTGAGGACTGAGAAGAGTCGTTGGCGTCCTACTTCGTGATCATCGTATTCGAATATTTCTTGTCGTTTCCCGGTATATGAGCTCTTGGCTATTTCCCGCAGCATTAATCTTCTCGAGGACTTTTCACTACAGGTATGCATTCAACTTCGCTTCCTGCTTGACCCTTCAGGAGTGGTTAGAGACGAGTATCGATGACTTGCGGTTGAGTAGGAACGAGGAGGCATTCGACCAGGTAGGGAAACATTCCTAGGTCGATTCTGGAAAATCCAGCTCACAATACTCCGCCTACGTCTCATCCAAGGGGCTACGGGATTTGATTAGTTGTCAGTTGGAGTTGGTCGGCTAGAAATCCGCCTCGCCTCGGACTGTTGCTACAAATTCGACCGTCCCAAAGTAACGAGAGAGTGCAGGATTAGGAAGTCACGATATGGTTGTACTTAACAGAGTTCAACACCTTGTACTGTGTGTGCAACTACCCTAACCCGCAACCTACACTATATTAGCGCGCCGAGGTGGCAGCCAGAGATTATCCTAGAGATCATTGCTCCTCCTAATATGCTTTTATCCAAAACATCATCACTTAATATAGTTTTAGCTAAACGCATATTGGCTTTAATATTTAATTAGAAATAGTAATTATTTTACTAAAAAAAATATCTTTTTACTTAAGTGTATATTACACTTAATATTTAATTAAAATTTTAAGATTATTTTAAATTTTAAGATTATATTATATATATGCATTTATAGGAAAAAATTATATAAAGTTATGCATAATATTATTTATAATTTACATAAATATATATATATATAATTTTTATTAAATTACTTAAAATTTAACACTTATTAAGATTTAAATTTAAAACTTTAAAAATAATTATAAAGCTATAAATTTACGGTTTATTAGCTTATTAATTAAGTTACGTTTATAAAATTATTAACATTGCTTACGTTATTTTAATATATAAGTGTATTCGAAAAGATATAAGCGAAAAGCCTTAAAAAAAGTTAGATTTAAACGCTAATAGTTAAAAAATTAAATTTAAACGCTACTAACTAACTAGTTAGCTAAAAAGTTAATAAATATTTAGTTAAAATAATTATTAAATAACTAGTTAATTAATTAACATTATTATTTTAAAGCTAAAATTATTTTAAGATTATCTTAAATTAAACAGCAATTTTAGGAAAAAATAGTCTTAAAAAGTAATACCATCACTAGTATATAACTATCCTAAAGATTATGTTTAAATTTAGTAATAATATTAATTTAAAGGGATCATTTTATGCAAGTAAACAATCCCTAGGATGATGTTGAGCCACCACCACGGCGTGCTAATGTAGGTACCCCCACTATCACCAAAGTGGGCTGTGCACCTGAGCAAGTACCTAAGGTGCATGCATGCACACACTAGATGGTGGAAGGTACGCCAGAGTGGAAGGTGCAAGGCACTGGTAGGTAGTTTTGTATTTAAACCCACAGCATCTTCCACTGATTCATGGGTTTTCAACTCTTCCCAAACACAACATCAACTCCCCCTCCTCTTTCTACTGTACACACCTGATTCGAGTCATCAACTTGCCAGGTCTTGAATGCATTTAAACCCCACCACAGCTCTCAGTTCGCCACTTCTCATCGATTCATTGCTGATCCGACCGAACTGGCAGACTTCAATTCTGCTTCGTCCTACTCTTTTATCGCTTTCCCCGAATGCATCCTTACCATCTTGACGCCTTGTTTACTTTCTATTTTCTACTTTTACCCAAGATACTTCCGCCCGTTGACGACTCCCAACATGTCTGTTGATCACCTTAGGTATCCACTAATAGGGCTGAAGCAACCCTGGCAACTGAGGCGCGTCAAAAACCTTAAGGTACCTTCAGCAGGCGCGTGCCTAGGCGCGAAACACCCCACACCGCCGAATCTGACCCCGCACCCGCAGCTGCCCACCATGAATTGGAAAATCCCGAGTCGCGTAAGTTTACTTTCATTCATTCATACCTCTTCAATGTTGACCCGAGCAACACATGCATTATACATCTTGCATCTAACATTCCTTTCTACCACAAGCAGACATGACCACATAGTAATTACTGTCTGCTTTGCCTCACTATCCTGAATGACTATTGCATCAACATCTCTACCGCCTTCATTCTCTACCAATCGGCGACGCATTCTTGCTACCTTTCACATCTCAGCAACATCTTCTGACCGGCTCAGCAATACCCTACATAAGAAGGAACTCCAGTGAGCAACCAGAACCATTCGAAACAATGCTTCGCAGACCTCCAACAACCCTCACCCTCACTGCCGAGGACGTGGCAGCCTACGAAGACAGGCGATTTGCTGCCGCTCAATCACAAGCCCAAACAGACTCTCGCGCGACATCACACCCGCTATTGCCGCAACAACAGCAGCAACCACAACCCATGGACATGTCCTCACCGTCATTGGCACCATCTTCACCACCAGCCGGGGACGATGAAGACATGCAAGACGCGGACGCAGAAGACCCCGACACTAGCGACCCGTTCTTGGGTCCCCGTCGCGCCGCCCGAGAGCAGTTCAGCGGGCGCGAGACCTCTCCCGGCGCGCAACGCGCTGCATACCTACAGCAAATGCGGGCAACCAGAAGTCAACAACCGCAACAAATCACAAACACTACATCTACGGCTGGGCACACCCCGGCCCCGTCTGCCCCTTCGACACGAATGCAACGCATTGCAGGAGCAACGCAACAAGCAGGCACGACTCGGACAGCGGGAACTACTACGCGCAGTGCGGCAAGCCGACAGGGCAGTACCGAGCCCTCTGCAGTGCCGGTGCCGCCACCGGGACGCATGATGACGAGGAGTAGGGAGGAGCGAATAGGAATTGCGGCACCGAACGCAGGTACAGGCGCAGGGACTGGCGTAGGATCGAGACGACGGTAGAACCAGACGTTTCTACGAGCGAGATGGCTTTATTCATGTCCTCGCCTGTCGAATATGCTCGACTGCACGCGCGTCTCATTGACAGCTGCGAAGATGGAATATGCAGGAAGAAAAAAAAAGGAATAATGTCTAATAAGACACATGGTGCGCTACCCATAACGGGTGGTGGATAGTAAGTACCTCCTTTCGGCATCACTATTCCGTTCTATACTACTTGAGCTGACACACTTGCTGCAGCAGGTGGACTCGGTTTTGAAACAGTATATCTTCGCTTTTCATTTACTACATCTTCTCGATGGTCCGATTGCTAACCCAAGTCCGCAGTAAAGGCTCTCCCACATTTACGTGACGAACACGCCCTCCGACCATCCCACTCCACTACTATGTAACATCAACTCACCCACAGCAAACATCCTATCTCCTTTCTCCTTTCGCACCCAACACTGTTAATAGACCGCAGCAGTCTCCAACACTTCGTGCCATCTCCCTGCATATGTACCAAAGTACGGTACAGCCTCCCTTGACGGAAGTCATCCGTCTTTTACAAGCTGCACAGAACCCCAGCGTCTCTTCGAGGCAGCCCAATGGCTCTTCTGTGCCGGCGACTTATCCCATGCTTATCAGTCAAGCGTTGCCCTCTGGGCTGCTGCATATTGCATAGCAGGGGTTATTTAATGTAACAAGACGATGGCTTTCAACGGGGGAGGTGGAGACCAGGAAATAGTCACTGCAGGGAGATGGCAGAGGTTCAAGGGCCTGCTGTTTGTCTTGTTGATATGTTGATGCGACGGGAGGTAAGGAGACGGCTGCTTGCCAAAGTGATTCCTCGATGGTCCTAATAGTTGGGATGGTTTTGGTTCAGAGAGGCTGATCTTGCTTGGCCCTTACATCTTGGGAGTATGTTAAATCCCACCTAACCTGCTCTTCCCTCTGGCTCACCTCAAGTCCCTAAACAGCTTACTGAGTCGCCTTGTTTGCTATAGCACGGTGGATTTGGCTGGGAGGACAGGAGAGGAGGATGGCATTGGAAGGCGCCTAGGATTTGAATGAAGGACATTTAGAGGAATCGGTGTTTCTGGTTTCTAAAAAGAGGTAGAGACCAACCGTGTGTAATGGCTATTCTCACCAATCTTGGAAAAGACTCTACCGTCTGGGAATAGCAATAACCTAGGTAGATATAAGGGGAAACGCTCGCTACATCATAGAACGCAAATCTGTTGTCGAGATATTCCAGGTTAGAGATAGCTGACAAATACGCTCTTCACCATCGTCGCACAAAGCATCATTAGAAAAGTCCTTCGTGATCAACGCATTCTTTATTAGTTTCACTAGCAACTATAGACACGGCCAGTCAAGTCCCCTCCCCTTCGGCCAATCCCTTCGTTCCTCGACATTCAAGAGTGCCTCACAAAATCAACGTCACCTAGTAGGCAACAAGGTATCACAGTCTCATGCTCATTTGTGCCCTCAATCCTTGCGCACACACCATCCACACTACCCTCGTCATCTGAGATGAGAGGCAGTGGAACTCGTCGTCCCCTTCCTTGAGAAATCAGTAATGCATTTTTGGCCTGAATCATAACTTCTTCCGTTCCTAACGCCGATGCCATGCCGTGCCGTGCCATGCAAGAAACAAAAGGCAAAATGGGCGTGGCCACCGCCAAACAAACTATGTTAGAGGAAAAAAAAAGGGGGGGGGGGGGGGTTGGGGGGGGACAAAAACAAGATTATTGTCCCCTAGCGCCGTAATCTTTCCTCCTCGTCTTCATATCCTAACCTGAAGACCCACCAGCAGCCGGCTTCAACTTGATCTTCAGCTTCGGCAGTCCCTTAGGGGCCGGAGCGGTGTTAGATTGCGATTGCGGCTTAGGCGGCGGAGGATTGCTACTTGGCGCCATCGAAGGGAGCGGCTTGCGCATGTCCGGAAGTGGCTTCCTGGGTTTCCCGCTACTTCCGCTCGGTTGTGATGATTGCGATGATGAGGGGGTGGGTTGAGGTGAGACGTTAGAAGTAGTTGCTGGATTCTGAGAGAACCCGACGGTCGGGGACGACATAATGGTAGAAGAATCCGACATCTTAAGCGCAGGCGAGGCTGGACCCGCAGACGGACGCGGGCTGCGAATGCTGGACTTTTCATCGGGCCTGCGGTGCTTAGGTGTAGCCCGGATCGATCCTGCCTGAGATGTGTTGTCCTTTCGCCGACGCAATTTATTCCAGGCGTTGAACTTCACGGTGACTAGTCTCCTAGACTTTGGCCGCTTGCCAAGGCTCTCTAGTTCTTTCCGAGGGATTCTTGAGACATCGAGCTTCACAAGCTTAGTAGGCCGAGAGCTTTCGCTTTCAGTACTTGCCCTCTTCAGCGACTTTGGAGGCTTCGCCGGCGCGAGATGAGTGTTTCCGTTGACTTTAGGAATTCCCACTTTTGGCTCGGGTTGCTGGGATTCTATAGTAAGTTGCACAGGAGCCTGAACAGAGATACTATCTCTGTGAGAGTCACTCTTCTTGTGCTTTTCCTGAGTGCCCGATGGAATAGCACCCCGGGATGCAGGGACAGCAGCTGAATGCTTCGGCTGTTTTAGGACGGTCTTCTCCTTAGACTCCTGCGTAGTTGACTGCTTTAGGGGGGGGATAGACGCCTTTTCCTTTGGTCCAGCATCCTGCCTTGCAGATGAAACAACTGGCTTTGGCAGGGGGGTAGCGTCTGATGTCTTTGTGTTGGAAGCAAGCGTCGGCGCCTGAGGAGATTGGGCCGTAGACGGCGTCGTAGCTTTTGCGCTGATGCTCATGCTCCGATTCAGGTTGAGAGTAATGGTTCGTTTAGGCTCCGGCCTGGGTGGTAGCGATTGTGTAGCGTATGCTTTACGCGGTCTTGTACGGTAATGGCGTTTGAATGTTAGGAGGCACTTGTTCCGACCCCTCTCGCCACGACCAACAGTCCAATAGGTAGGATATTTCAAAGTTAGTACTAGGGACTGTTCTTCTTCAAATAGTGTTGAGCAAAGCTCGAGGAGTCTAATCCGTTCTGATATAGTGAGGACGGGCGAGTCCATCGCATTCCAAATGGCTTCCTGTAGGTCCTCCCTCTCTGTAGTTTCTGCTTTCAGGGCTGCAAGGGCTACAGAAAAGTCATTCTTGCGAGCTTTCGCTTTCTTCTTTGCTTCAATAGTTGCGTCGTCCCGCTCGATGATGAGTCCATCTTCTGCCGGCTGGGCTTGGGCCTGCTTCTCCGAGTCCCCATTTTCTCCTATAGCGATACTACCAAGGCCCCGGCAGAGAATTTTGAATAGTTCATCCCGGACGAATGGCGAAGAATCCGTACTAGCCAAATTCAAGAAGAATCGCAAGAACTTTGGTTTGGACAACATCCCTAGTTCAACGAGCGACTCGCAAGCCTTTATACGTACAAGGTCGCAAGTCCGATCTTGTAGGTATTGGACGAACATAACAGGGTCACTCTGCATAACCTTGGCTTTCATTAAGCGGCAGAAGGCGTCGAGAGCGGCGACTGTGAAGCAGTTCTGGTACGACGGAAAATACTCGTCCCTTCTACGGAACCGTTCGATTTCCTCCAGGGCCACGCGGCGGAATTCCTCTCGCTCTTTGTCAACCGGTTCGGCCATCACCTCGTCTTCATCAGCATCTTCGAAACTGAATGACATGGACTTTGGTTCTTTGGCATTCTCGTCCGGAATTTGACAAGTAGCGAGAGCCTCGATTAATTCGCATATGTACAGCTGATCTGAATAGACATTGTCTGTGTTGTCGTTATGCTGAATTTGCGTGAGGATGAAATTCCGCGCATCTTTAGGACACAGACCATCCTCGCCACGGACACGAGCCACGGCTCCCGGAATGGCGCGCTGGACTAGGTACTGGCGCTTATTCGAGAAGTCGTTGGGGAGGGGGATATACGTGCCGGGATGACAAAAGAAGTGCTGAAAGACTTTCGTCAGGTGCTTGAGTCCAATCCAATCCACCCCGTTGCTGACCGCGTGGCGAGGGAGCTCGGCAGCTGCCATAATGCGTATTCCGTAGTAATATCGAGGGTCTAGTAGGGTACGGGCCAGAACCGTTGATACGACGGGATGAGCGCCCACTTTTTCGTAAGATTCGTGCAGGAAGAGCATCGAATCTTGCTGGGCAACAACGTCTCTATCCTGTTGTAGCTGCGATACGTACATGTACGGCGGCAAGTTGGTATTCATTTGGCAGATCCATTCGAAGTCGGCGTCCATGCGAATCCATTCATAAGATTCCTGGTCCATGAATCCATATACTTGATCATCCCAGTCGTGGAAATTCCATTCCTCCATCTGGTGCGGATGCTGCATGACGTCCCCCAAAAAATATAGATCTCTATACCCATCATCGTTGCTTCTCGAGCTGCTTGCTAGGGCCCTTTCGCGTTGGCGACGGTTTCTCTTAAGCCGCTTATATTTCGTGTTGTAGGGGATGTCGAATCTAGTCGTTCCGGCAGGGTCTTCCTTGATCTCTACTATGTGTTCATATGGAGTACCATCTGCCTCGTGGATTCGAATCGTCATTGGTCCGGTGAAAGTTCGCTGCACGTCGCTACCGCGAACCCCATACATCTCCTCCATAACGTTCCTCCAGAAATCTTCCTTCTTCAATGCTGTGGGCTCCGACCAGGTCTTGTCTTGCCTTTGTTCTATTGTCAACTCAACGCACAATCGCTTCTTGTTGAAACGCTGCGTGACTTCAAACCTTGGGCAGCCGGATGAGAGCACCCATTGATTCCAGAAGTGATCTAATCTCATGTTTCCAGCCTTCTCGCAGGCCCTGCGAAAAGGATCTGAGGCCAAGACCTCATCGGAGGGTTGGCCGGACGTGTTGGCCTTGCTGACCATGCGAGATATGATCTTGGAAATTCCTGTGGAGTTGGACGATTTGGAGAGACGCCGGTCTAAGATGAACAGGACTAACGGTGCTTTGAGGTTCATAAATTCAGCTTCGAAGCTGCCTAAGTGAAGGTGCTCCCCAAGGTCCCGCAGGTTCGGTCGCTTGATGTCAATCTGGACGAGTCGGTCTGCCATTGTTTTCATGCGAAATCTGTATTCGTTGTTACCGCATAACACTTTCATGAAATGGTCAGTTAGGAACCATGCGATCCCGGTGACAAGCCAGATGTCTGCCTTAGTGTCAGGAACAATGTTGACACCAAACCATTGACATGCCAGTGAATAGACTAGCGTCCTCGTAGTTTCGACTTCAGTATCAACAATATCCGCAGGGTAGAGGAGCCTGGTGCTGCATAAAGAGAAAGCACATAACGGGATGGTTTCTTCGATCATATCATCAACGAAGCAGACTTTGTAACTCTCGAAAGGGTATCGGCCGAAAGCAAGTACGAAATAGTCTATGGCGGTGACTAGAGTTGAGCAGGTATTCCGAACTTCCTCTGCGCGGCCTGGAAGGCAATATCCGTGCACCTTGACGGCATTAGCGCCAAGCTTAGTGTCGTCTTCCTCACTACGGAATTCCGACCACAAGTCGACGTGTTCGAAAGGACCGACGGCGAAGCCGATATGCTTTGCCGCCTTGTTGCGGTCAACCTCGAAAGTCATGGTTTTCTTCGTGTCATCGTCCTTGTGGATCACTTCGCCAGTCAGGTAGCCTGAACAGACGACAGTCATATCCAGCTGTTTATCTTCCTCGGTGAGCTCGATTCCGCTTTTCTGAGGCTCTTCCTCGCCGTGCTTTCTTTTGCGACTTCCATTGAGACTAGCAACTCCCTTGGATTGCGGCTGCATTGTAACCGGCTGGGGGAAGGCGTCACCAAGAGTCCGAGGGCAAGTGACAGAAATCGACCATGAATTCCTCGAGCCCGGATCGTCGATGCACGGGAAGATAGCGCTAGCCGTACCCGGCTCGATGGAGTGACGTGTGTAGACATGGGGATATCGTGTGTCGGTGCTGTCGCAACCCACGAAATGGAAGCCGTCACAATTACTTTTCATCTCAAAAGGAATGTTGATTCTGAAACCGCGTACAGAACCGTCGCCATTGAGGATGGAAAATTGCTTGTCGGAGTTCTCAGAACCCTCGTTCTTGCGTAGCACCTCATCTGCGGTCGGAAGGATGACTTTGAGAGACCCGTTGAGAGGCGTACAGCACCTCAAGTCGTGGTCCAAGGCGGAGACTTCCTTGCGTCGACGGTGTAGCAAGGGCCCCATGCGGTGCTTCCTAATACCCCATTGCGATGCTAACCATCGGTATTGCTTAGGTGTTTCTGCCTTTTCACAAGGATCCTCGAAGAACGCCTCCACCTCACAGTTGCTAGCAGTGATCCGACTCACATCGATGTCACACTGGCGTGCGTCGATGAAGACCTCACGAACATCGGATATATCAGCAGCTATAGGGGCGATGAGGATATCGGTTCGGCCGCGGACGCGCTTATTGGCGAAGTCGATGTCGATGTGCACATTCTGGTTGAAGACAATATAAGGGCGAGGCGGTGTGTCGTCAGAAGGAAGGTCAGCTGGAGCAGTATCGCCTGAAGCGGCAGGCTCTTGCTCCACGATGCCCGGCATCTTGGGCTTTTGCGACGCCGCGGTGTGTCAAGTGATCGTATTCATCGGTAGGTGTCGCGTTACGGTATAGAACGCCCGAGTAAGATTTGGTTTACGAAATACTGAGAGCTCGCGCGGGGCAGTTCCTTGGAAATGCTGGACGGTGCGGTGTGTAAAGAGGTAGGTAATGAGAAGAGAGATGGAGGAGAAAGAAATGTATCTGCCCGTGCTCAGGTGACCTCGGACGCGGGTATAACGCGCCACTTGCAGTCTCTGGCTAGGGTACGTTGCAAGAGGGTTATTGCTGGCTAGAGTGCAGAGAAAAAGGTTTTTGGCTGTCTTCCTGCACGGACGAAGAGCCGAGCTGGAGAAAGAAGATGTAGTTTGATGGTTGGAGATTTTTTGGAACCGCGTAGGTACCTATTGACAACGAGTTGCGCGCCGCATTAGAGAGCTCCCTGCCCTACGCATCATAGGTGCAACTGGGCAACTGCAGGTGGATTCAAAATGAGGTCTATGCGCACTACGTAGGTGGGGCGCTGTCTTACCTAATAGGCGAGGGCACCGTACCTGAAGACGCTAAGATAAGGTTTCCGTAGTTTGCGCTATCTTGCATCGATGGCGAACCTTACAGCCCTCAAGGTGTACGATGGTGCCAGAGCCCACCGTCTTGGACTACAGTACAAGGTGTACATATGTATTTCCGATCCATGTGTACGGTGTGCCCCCTTAAGGGTCATGGAGACCAACATCCACGCTGCATGGTAAACCCCTCTTACACTACATGTACCTAGGTAGGCAAGGCAATTGGAAAATTAAGGCTTTAACAGGCTTATTGGCACTAACCATGGCGATCGATTCGACCCTTTGGTTTATTCTTAGGGATATTATTTATTTATTTATTAAAAGCATTACCTAACCGCAATTGCTAACACGAGGTCCCCGCGGGCAGGGACATAATAACCTTAAATTTATAAATTAAAAAAATATTTTTTTAAAATATATTAAAAATATAATAAAAATATAATAAAATATATATTTAATTTTTTTATTAATCTATAACGTAATTAATTAATTAATTATAAAATATAAAAAGATATATATTATATTAAATTAAAAAAAGTAATATTTTATTTAAAAAAAAGCATTAAAAATAAATATTTTAAACCTTTTATATAAAACACGTAAAAAGGTAATAAAAAAATAGTAATAAAAGTAAATAAACTAAGTTTTAAAGAAGTTTTATAAATATTTATAAATTAAAAGTATTAATTTTAAATTTATTTATTTTTATTATTTTTCTTTAATTAAATATTAGCTTTTAAATATAAAAGCTTTTAACTTTTTATAACGTTAACGCTTTAAAGCTTTAATAGCTTTAAGGCTTTAATAGCTTTAATTTTTTTAAGTTTTTAATAACTTTAAGGCTTTATTTACGTTAAGTTTTTAACAGCTTTAAGGCTTTAGCGGCGTTAGGTTTTTTAAAGCTTTAAAGCTTTAATTATGTTAAGTTTTTAGCAATTTTAAGGCTTTAATTACGTTAAAACTTTAATAACTTTAAGGCTTTAAGGCTTTAATTTTTTTAAAGTTTTAATAGCTTTAATCTTTTTAAAACTTTAATAGCTTTAAGGCTTTAAGGCTTAAATCGTTTTAAGGTTTTAATAGCCTTAATTTTTTTAAAGCTTTAATAGCTTTAAAGCTTTAAGGCTTTAATCTTTTTAAGGCTTTAATAGCTTTAATTTTTTTAAGGCTTTAATAATTTTAAAGCTTTAGGCATGTTATATTTTTAAAAGCTTTAAGGCTTTAATTACGTTAAGTTTTTAAGGCTTTAATTTTTTAAAGCTTTAATAGCTTTAAAGCTTTAATAGCTTTAAAGCTTTAATAGCTTTAAAGCTTTAAGGCTTTAATCTTTTTAAAACTTTAATAGCCTTAATTACTTTAATAGCTTTAAGGCTTTAAAGCTTTAATTTTTTTAAAGCTTTAAGGCTTTAATTTTTTTAAAGCTTTAATAATTTTAAGGCTTTAAACATATTATATTTTTAAAAGCTTTAAGGCTTTAATTACGTTAAGTTTTTAAGGTTTTAATTTTTTTAAAGCTTTAATAGCTTTAAAGCTTTAATAGCTTTAAAGCTTTAATAGCTTTAAAGCTTTAAGGCTTTAATCTTTTTAAAACTTTAATAGCCTTAATTACTTTAATAACTTTAAGGCTTTAAAGCTTTAATTTTTTTAAAGCTTTAAGGCTTTAATTTTTTTAAAGCTTTAATAGCTTTAAAGCTTTAAGGCCTTAATTGCTTTAAAACTTTAAAGCTTTAAAGCTTTAATTACTTTAATAGCTTTAAAGCTTTAAGGCTTTAAGGTAACTTAAGAAAGTTTTATATATTTTTTTAATAACTTTTTTTATGTTATTAAATTTTAACTCTTTATAACTTTAACTATATTTACCGTAATATAATATAACTTAAATTATTATATTTATTTTTTTACACTTTATTTAATAATATAAACTTTATTTTATTTAAGCATAACGTTATAAAGTTATTTAGGTTTAAACTTTATTTATTTTTATAACTTTTTTATTTGAAGTTTAGTTTTTTTTAATAAGTTTTATTAAGTAAAAAAGAAAATAAACATTTTAAAAAAGGTTTTTCGAAGTTTACCTAATTTAATTTTATAAAGTTATTAATAAAAACAATATTTTAAATTTTTTTTATCCTTTATCTTTTATTTTATTTTATTAATTAATTTTCCTTTATTAATTAAATAATTTATTAACCCCTAAGCTACAACACGAGGTCTTTGCGGGCAGGGACATAATAACCCCGAATTTATAAATTAAAAAAATATTTTTTTTAAAAATATATTAAAAATAAAATAAAAATATATAATAAAATATATGTTTAATCCTTTCATTAATTTATAACGTAATTAACTAATTAATTATGAAATATAAAAAGATATATATTAAATTAAATTAAAAAAGCAATATATTGTTTAAAGAAAATGTATTAAAAATAAAAATTTTAAACTTTTTATATAAAATATGTAAAAAGGTAATAAAAAAGTGGTAATAAAAGTAAATAAATTAACTTTTAAAAAGGTTTTATAAAGATTTATAAATTAAGAGTATTAATTTTAAATCTATTTAATTTTATTATTTTTCTTTAATTAAATATTAGCTTTTAAATATAAAAGCTTTTAATTTTTTATAACACTAATGCTTTAAAGCTTTAGTAGCTTTAAAGCTTTAATAGCCTTAATTTCTTTAGGTTTTTAGTAGTTTTAAGGCTTTATTTATGCTAGGTTTTTAGTGGTTTTAAGGCTTTAGTGGTGTTAAACTTTTTAGGGCTTTAAAGCCTTAATTATGTTAGGTTTTTAACGGCTTTAAAGCCTTAATTATATTAGGTTTTTAGTAGTTTTAAGGCTTTAAAGCCTTAATTTCTTTAAAGCTTTAATAACCTTAATTTCTTTAAGACTTTAGTAAATTTAATAGCCTTAAGGTTTTAAGGCTTAAATTATTTTAAAACTTTAATAGCCTTAATTTTTTTAAAGCTTTAATAGTTTTAAGGCTTTAAGGCCTTAATTACTTTTAGGCTTTAAGGCTTTAATTTTTTTAAGGCTTTAATTTTTTTAAGGCTTTAATAGCTTTAAGGCTTTAAGGCTTTAATTTTTCTAAAGCTTTAGTGGCTTTAAAGCTTTAATATTTTAATTTTTTTAAGGTTTTAATAGCCTTAATTTCTTTATAGCTTTAAGGCTTTAATTTCTTTAAAGCTTTAATGGTTTTAAGGCTTTAAGGCTTTAATTTTTTTAAGGCTTTAATGGTTTTAAGGCTTTAAAGCTTTAATTCCTTTAAAGCCTTAATGGTTTTATAGCTTTAAGGCTTTAATTTTTTTAAAGCTTTAATAGCTTTAAGGCTTTAAGGTTTTAATTTTTTTAAGGCTTTAATAGCTTTAATACTTTAAGGTTTTAATTACTTTAATAGCTTTAAAGCTTTAAGGTTTTAGTAACCTTAAGGCTTTAAGGCTTTAAGGCTTAAATTTTTTTAAAGCTTTAATAGCTTTAAGGCTTTAAAACTTTAAATGTTACGAATTGTAGGGTAGTTAATAAGGTTGTATTAAGGATTAATACGATAAGCTTAACGGTTAAATGAAGCTATTTAAATAAATAAGGAGTGATTATATTAATAAAAATAATGAACTATAAGGCTAATTAAGAAAGTGTGTCGAGTATATGTAGATTTATTATGGAAAGAAATAGCCTTATGGGGTTATTTTTAAAATACCTAGTTATTCTTAACATTAAAGCTTTAAAGCTTTAATTTTTTTTAAGCTTTAATAGCTTTAAGGCTTTAATAGTTTTAAAGCTTTAAAACTTTAAGGCTTAAATTTTTTTAAAGCTTTAATAGCTTTAAAGCTTTAAGGCTTTAATAGCTTTAAGGCTTTAATTCTTTTAAGGCTTTAAAAGCTTTAATTTTTTTAAGGTTTTAATAGCTTTAATAGCTTTAAAGCTTTAATTATTATAAGGCTTTAATAGCTTTAAGGCTTTAAGGCTTTAATCTCTTTAAAGTTTTAATAGTTTTAATTTTTTTAAGGCTTTAATAACTTTAAAGCTTTAAAGCTTTAATCTTTTTAAGGCTTTAAAGGCCTTAATTTCTTTAAAACTTTAATAGCTTTAAAGCTTTAAGGCTTTAATTTTTTTAAGGCTTTAGTAGCTTTAAAACTTTAAGGCTTTAATTCTTTTAAGGCTTTAATAGCTTTAAAGTTTTAAACCTTTAATTATTTTAAAGGCTTTAATAACTTTAAAGCTTTAATCTTTTTAAAGCTTTAATAGCTTTAAGGCTTTAAAATAACTTAAAAAAATCTTATACATTTCTTTAATAGCTTTTTTTACGCTATTAAACTTTAACCTTTTATAACTTTACTTATATTACTTATAACATAATATAACTTAAATTATTATATTTATTCTTTTACACTTTATTTAATAATATAAAGTTTTTTTTATTTAAATATAACCTTATAAAATTATTTAGGTTTAAATTATATTTATCTTTATAACTTTCTTATTTTAAGTTTAATCTTTTTTTAATAAGTTTTATTAAATAAAAAAAAAAAATAAACATTTTAAAAAAAGGTTTTCAAAATTTACCTAACTTAATTTCATAAAGTTATTAATAAAAACAATATTTTAAATTTTTTCCTTATCTTTTATCTTTTATCTTATCTTATCAATTAATTTTCTCTTATTAATTAAATAATTTGTTAACCCCTAAGCTACAAAACCCCCTCATAAATTCGGGGCATTGGCTGGCCATTTTTGTTTCAGCTGGCCAACAGAAGTAAGTTCATCCACGATCAATGCTTTCTCACGGACGAACATAGGTGAATCCTCAATGCCAGCTGCGGTAGCAAAATAAGCGGATGCATAAGGTTAATGCCGAGCCAGCGATGTATGGATTCAAGCCATGCCGAGTTCAGTTCGAGTGCCGTGGTAATCAGCCAGAAGTACTTCTGCGCTGGACCATGTCTTTACCATAGCGGCAAAGACGAATAGTGCATGGATCGAGACAGCGAATCAAGGTTGTCGTTGGCGCCTGTCCCGTCTCTTCTGTCTCTCATGTGCTTTCAAAGTCTCTGCGTCCCGGTATTCTTCAGGTAACTCATAGTCGCCTTCTGCCATATCTGGTACTGGACGGCCCCAAGCCAAAACGGTTCTTCCTCTTCGCCGTCCTTTGCTGAGAGCCGCGTCGCGCTGGTGCTTCTTGTCGAAGAACGAGGTGAATTCTTTCGCCACAGACGATTCGGGCGACTCCGGAGGAGGTTCACCCCGAGACCTCTTCGAACTCGAGGCGGTGTATTTGGCCCGTGCTAATGCCTCATCAAGGAGCTGTTTCGCAGATGCATCAACGTCACTGTAATCCGGGGGGTCACCATCGCTGATGTCATCAGGTATGTTATTACCTGCTTCGACACCAGCCATCTCTTCGCCCTCTTCTGAACCCTCCTCATCGTTCATCTGCTCATCATTATCCGCGCTGGACTCTTTTCCTTCGGTCTCCTCTGCCTCCTCAGCTAGGGCGCGCTCCTTCATCAGCTTGCGTTTCTTCTCCTCTTGATTCCATATCCGGAATTTCTCCAAGATGGCTTGGCAACCCTTAATAAAGTGATCTCGGGCAGGTTCGAATGTCTTCTTGCGGCTCTCGGTGACACCGCTGACGCCCATTGTCCTTAGCCAGTCATGGCCTTGTAGCTCATTGAGAAGTCGGATGATCTGGTCCTTCTCGTGCTGAGCTCGTCCTTTTTCTGTATTTCTAATAGATTTCTCTAGTCGCTCGGCCTTTTTATGTGCCGGCTCGAAGTAAGAATCCGGCAAGGGATCGTCGACGCCTTTGCCGTTATATCTAGCCTCAAGGAAGGCGAAGTCAATTCGTTGCGAATCGTGTAAATCAGTAAACAAATTATCACCGTAAGTTCGCACTGTATTAGGGTGGGGCGGGTCGCTGATGTCTAGCGCCGCGCCTAGAGGGGGTATCGGGGGCTGTGATTGACGAGTATCGGCGAGGGGATTAGTGTCGACGAGAAGGATAGGGGTATCAAGGTTGAGAATGTCTGCATTTTGGCATCGTCAGCAATTGGATGCACCAGAAGGATTGAATGGGAAGCAAAGGGTAGGTGGTACTGGATTATATGGGTGTACCTACGTTGTTCCTTAGGATCATTGCCGATTACTTCGTCATAATCGGGGAAATATGCCGACAGCTCGCTCTTGAATCGAGTTGCCTCTTGGGACCGCAACTTGCGACCGGGCCGTTCTATTGCCGAGCTGGCATCTGCAGCACTCGGCTGCAATCTGTCCAGCTCGTGTTTAATTCCATTGATGGCTTTCTCCTTGTGTTTTTTCAGGGTGGGCTCTACTGCTGTCGCCGTCTTGGAAGAAGCTTGCTGTTGCCTAGGAGGAGGGGGCAACTTCTGCGTGGATGATGCGACGATGAGTTCGTTCGTAGCGGGCTGTTGTTGTTGGGGTTTCACGGTGATTGATTTGGAAGGACTAGGCGGAGGTATGGGTCTTGCGAGAATCTCGACTGTTATTCGGGTTCTCTTAGTCTTGGAAGGGTCGCAGTTGTTCGCAATCGGGTCGAGGGGGCGCTTCATTCGCGGAGGACTGGGTTGTTGAAGGATGTTCTGCGAGTTGCGCGTCTTGATGTGCGTCGCGATGACATGAGCATGCTTACCAGCCGCGCAACTAGCGTCAAGGCTTGCAGCTGCTGAATTAACGTTCTTGAAATTGGATGTCTCTTGCTGTTGTTGCTGCTGCTGCTGCTGGCGGTGCGCGCGTCGGTGATGGTGCTTTTGTGGGCGCGGGAGCGCTTCAGGTCGTCGCGAAGAGGTGGCCATCAGTTGGAATGATGGGAATTGGCATGGCGATCGCTGGTGGCACAAGGCGTGGTTGATATGGTATTTACCAAATGCGCATTGACACTGCAGATTTGATTCCTCAGAAAATTTCCCCCAAGTTAGACTTCTCTGGGCGCTGCTGTCATCAATCGATGAATTGTTGGTCAAGCATTTGCAGGTCGCGCGCGCTGCCTCTACACTGTGTTTAGGTACCTCCCTTTGTTGTTTGGGGCGTCGTGCCTTCCCAGACAGTTAGACAGCGCCCCTATCGGCTGGAGTTTAGCTGGCTCAGGGATCTTTGAGTCATCCGCGGGGGATACTAGCACTGTGTGACCAAACATAGAAGCTCAGGCACATATCACATGTAGTGCAGGAACCTGGGCGTAATGATTTGCAAATACAGTATACATGTATTTACAAAGAGAGCTAATGGATACATATACCTACATAGGTATGTACATACATATCTCATTGATCCTATCTCTGTAACCGCGTAAGCACGCAAATACAGTATCCAGATTGCCTCAATATTACATCAGTTAATAGACAGCCTGGAGTATCTACCATATTTGAAAGCTACTACAGCCAGATGAATGAAATCCATTTGCCTTTATTCACTTACATTTCTAACAATTGACCCTATGATCAGCACGCAACGCTATTTAATGATCCTCCTTGGATACTCCTCGCAAACTTTATCCAAGTCCAGTCTATAGACACTAGATATACAAGACATGCAATTAATCATTCTTATACATATCATCCCGTGTTACGATATACCTATGTTTCTAATGGATTACCCCGATAATTTTAACGTGGTCACAACGCCGTTAAGCAATATGGGAAGGTGAGAGAAAGGGAAGCTACATATTGCGTATGTAGGTACAGAGAATGTCTGTACTCCAATATGTCTTCCGAATGTACCTAATCTTTGATACCTATTGGCTGAATTGGCTGACATTAAATAATTTCGACTCCTATACCGCTGCGATGCTTCCCTAGACTCTTACCTAATCTCTCAGTGTATTATACGCATGTGTTATATATATCCCAACCTCGACTTGTTATCCAGATTGAGGTCTTACACATGCGTACCTATTCAGCATGCCGCTTAACCGGCCAACATATACGTGATTGCGTCATCCTGAACAAAGCAACTTACCTAGGAGACAGGACATTCAAGTTCGAAGCTCCCTACACCTACACCTACATCTACCTACCTATAATTATTTATGCAATTATTTTGTTCTTGGCCACCTATACCGAGGCGAGACAAGATCAAGTTCAACGCTATCAACTTTGCCTCATCAGCCCTATGAACAGGTTCGATACCCAGCCACACATGGCATCGTACATACACTACAACTTAGCGTCCCTTAATTTCCGCTCGCCATGGTGATCTCCGTCGATCCAATTGGCAAGACGGCCGAGAAAGACACTACCGACCACGCGCCGCCACTATCGTCGCCTACGCATATACCATCTCCATCTCCATCTCCATCTCCATCTCCATCTCCATCCCCATCTCCGTCGCTAGCCCCGCCGCTTCCCGCCGAGGGTCCGGCATCACACCCGCCAACCCCGCCGACGTCACCCAGTTCGCGAAGGGATTCCAAGACTTCGCTCGATCAATCCACGGCCGTCTCGCGCAAAAGCCACCAAGAATACTTAGATTCTCTACAACCGCCGTCAGAAGAGGAATTTCAACGACTAGCAAAGGTGCAGGAGCAGCGCGAGAAGGAACATAGGCGGCGCAGTCAGGAGCTGCGTCGCAAGAGCGTAGCAATGGCCCAGCAGAGCACGGAAGCCCGACAAGACTTTATGCGGACGAAGGCGGCCGAGGAGGACGGACAATCTGGGCGTCATCACTCTATTTTCGGGCACAGCTCGTCTCACTCCAAGTCGCGCTCTAGACCCGGCAGTAAGGACGTATCGCTCGACGGGGGAAAAGATGTAGTGGAAGCTATCCGATCAAAGGCCGCGACCGCAATTCAGCGCACTTACCGCGGATATCGTGTGCGCCGGGAGATGCAAGGCTTGGGGTTAGATGCGAATACGAGATGGACCCATGCGATAAGGGATGCACAATGGCAGAACCTGAACACTCCACGAGCCCGAGAAGATAGCTTGTTGAGTGCCAGGGACGACGACGCGAGCAGCCAAAGGAGACCCAGCAGCAGCCGATCGGCGGCGCGGAGAAACTGGATGAAAGCCGCGACAATAGCCAGACGAGCTGGTGGAGATCAGGACTCCGACCACTCGGAGGGCAGTTCGTCGTCGTCGCTTGAGGAGGAGGACCTACAAGAGATGAGTGCAGAAAAGAGGGCGGAAGCAAGGAAGAAGCGACTGAAGGCGCAAGCGAAGCGACGGGAACACGCTCGAATGATGGGTTTGCAATACTTCCTAGAAATGGTCGATCTCAAACATCGCTACGGGAGCAATTTGAGAACGTACCACGAGGAGTGGAAGAAGTCTGATACGAAAGAGAATTTCTTTTATTGGCTAGACTATGGCGAGGGCAGAAATATAGACTTGGTTGCTTGTCCCCGGGAAAGGTTAGATCGCGAACGGGTCCGGTATCTGAGCCGAGAAGAACGGCAATACTATCTAGTGAAGGTCGATGCAGAAGGACGTCTGGTCTGGGCAAAGAATGGCATGCGAATTGATACGACCGAAAAATGGAAGGATAGCATTCACGGGGTCGTTCCAGCGGATGATCCTACGCCAGCATTTGCCCCCGATGTCGAGTCGCATATCCAAGCAAAACCTAGCATAGACGCTCCGCCACAGCCACATGACCATCCGTCTTCATCTTCTTCGTCGTCGTCGTCGTCCTCCCCCTCGAGGTCCTCGCGAGAATCCAAACTTGAAGCTGCGATGGCTGCGAAGTATGCCAACCCGGGGTTCGACGATGCGAAGGGCGTCAAGAAAATTCGACACGTGTCGGCCGCGACCATATTCGACAAGCTGCTTCGCAAGACCGTCCGCAAGAACACGTGGATCTTCGTTGCCGACACCTCGTTCCGGCTGTACGTCGGCATCAAGAACAGCGGCGCCTTCCAGCACAGCTCGTTTCTGCAGGGCTCCCGCATATCCGCGGCCGGTCTCATTAAAATCAAGAACGGCCGCCTGACAAGCCTGTCCCCGCTTTCTGGACACTATCGCCCGCCGGCGTCCAACTTCCGCGCCTTCGTCCACAGCCTCGAAGAGGAAGGCGTGGATATGTCGCACGTCAGCATCAGCAAGAGCTATGCCGTTTTAGTGGGGCTGGAGGCATACGTCAAGACGAAGAAGAAAGGCAAGGAAGTCGTTCAGAAGCTCACGCACCAGAAGCAGAAGCTGCTGGACCCCGAGGAGGTCCGCAGGAGAGAAGAGGAGGATATGGATAAGAGTCAGAGCGCGGCGAAGGAGCGCAAGGTCCTCGAGAAAGAGAGAGAGAAGGAAGAGGTGCGTCGCACGGAGAATAGGGCGATGTTCAAGTTTTTGCAGAAGTTGGGGCTCCACCCCAGGACCCCGGCTGGACAGAAAAATGGCGATCCGGTTAGCGATTCAGGGGCACATTGACGATGCTATGAGGCACGACGGGTTGGGTAGGACGCCGCGGTTTGGTGGCTGGCGTTTGTTGCATGATATCCCATGTGGGCGCGGGTGCGGTGTATCGAACCTTGCATACAACAATGTGCAATACCTAATAACAAAACGCAACAGAGGCTTAGTTGCGAGGCTTGGCGCGAGTCTGTCTAGACCATCACTATTGATGCTACGGCGCTTGGAGTTATTCGACAGTAGATCTCGGCTAGTGGGCTTTAACTGAAGAGCTCGAAATCTAAAACTCCTAGAAATACCTCCTTCTACGCGCCCTTAAACGTGTTGGCGGTATTCTGTAAGCTAGTGAAAATGCGTCTCCCAGCCCTTGTGACCTAGCTGTGGAGCACACGAGAAGCTGGACAGGCCGACCTATGGAAATGGGTTGAGTGTGGATGCCCGCGAGCCGCTTACGAAGTTGACTGGGTTGTCGCTTTGCCCAATTCCCCTAGAATCACGAGAGGGTCCGTTGAGAGTTCTTCTATGAATAGGAGCACGCTTCTGCTACGTCAAACAATGCTCCATCTACGCGCCTTCGGAGATATCTATTACCTTGCTGATCGTGGCTTTGGATTCTTATCCTAGAGGGTCATGAATGATAAGTCGGCTTCACTCGTGATAGTATCATCATGAGGTGACCGTAGCAGCAATAGAATTAGACGAAGAACTTGATAATAGGAGAAATATTCTGACACATAACGAATCAACAAAGTGCAATTTCAGCCTCCTATCTATTTTATAGCAGCAACGTGGTTCGTAACCAAGCAAGTCCACTCCGACGAGCCGCTATAGATCGTAAACCCATCATTGTGAGACTGTCCCGTGCTCAGCGTCATTCCCAACTGCCAGAATAAGTCGGCCGCGAGGCCCTTGGTGGAGAGGGAGGTACTCTGCCACTTGCCCTCGATACCGCAGTGGTCGGTCGTGGATCCATCTAACTCTCACGATCAGCCTCACCGGATCGTGTAGGGTGCGGGCTACGGAGCATTAGTACTTACATTCTTCGAACAAGCAAGGTTTGCCGGCGGCCTCGCACGCCTTGCCATGGGCCTCGATCCACGCATTGCCCCAATCGTTCTGCGTGCCCCAGGAACTGGGATACAGATGGAAAGTGCCGAAATCGAGCGTCTCGATCTTGAGATTGGCGGCGAAGTCGAGGCCCTCGCCGAACTGATACGGGTAGCTGCCGTCGCCGGCCAGGCCGAAGCCCTCGTCGCCCAGGGTGACCATGTGGTCGGGGTCGAGGCTCTTGACGTAGGCCGAGGTGTCCGACGCCCACTTGGTGATGACGCTGGTCTCGCAGCCGTTGCAGCGCGGCTCGTTGGCCAGCTCCCACGCGAAGAGGGCCGACGAGTTGGCGTACCGCTGCACCACCGCCTTGATGTACGCTCTGTACTGGTTCTGCGCCGCCGTGTTGGTGTACCACGACGTCTGGCTGCCCCCGAAGGCTGTCACATACTGCGTAGGCAATAGACGTCAGTGGCTACCAGTGGGTAGATATCGAGAAAGAATTTTAAGACCCGGTATCATTGTTGTGGACAACCCGCGGGAGCTGGAACATCCCAGAGAGGGAACGAAGACTATACTCACAGCCGGTATCCCGCCATAATCACTCCAATTGTTCACGAAATTGATGATCAACTTGATGCCGCGCTTCTCCGCAGCCGAGACCACGTAGTCGAGGCGCTGCAGGCCGTTGGCCCCGGTGTTGATCGTCGAGCCGCTCCGGGACAGGTACTGGAAGTACACGGTGCCGGAGCCGGGCTGCGAGGTGACGTCGTTGAAACCCCAGACGCGCAGGATCTTGAGGCCGGCCTGCTTGAGGGCGTCGAGCGACTTGTCGACGTCGGCGTTGTTCGTCAGGAAGCTGATCCAGTAGCTGTTCGTGCCCGCGAAGTACTTGGTCTCGCCGTCGATGTTGAACAGCAGGCCGTCCACCTTCGGATAGCTCGCCGCGGCTGGAGAAGCGGCGCCCGTGGCTTGCGATACGCTGCGGGCTGCGGCCGCGTCGGTGCCTGGATCTGTATCAGTGCCCTGTTTCCTACGTTCTTTCCCTGTCTTTCATTTACCGGGAGCGCATTGTGAATACCACTGGTTCGAATACTGGCAGACAGATCCCTCGGGGCAAGCTGTCTCCCCCGCGAAACCTTGGCCACCGCATTGGCCCCAGAGTTGCACCTCAGCAGAGGCAGCACCGACGAGCGAGAGGAGCCCGGCTTGGAGATACCTCATCTTGAAAGTCAACGGGTCGGTTTTCTTAGGTGTGACTTGCTGGCAGGCAGTAGATGGAAGGAACTCCAGAAACGAGACGCACGACGGGTCTACATATTTGTACTTTTACGAGCTATGCGTGACCCGCCTGGCCGACTCCTAGGCTGCGAACTTCCATCGTGGGTGAACTCCGTGTTGGCAACTCACCCATCAAGGCGGATCATGGTGCTCCATACAGAAAGGCTTTTTCCGTTTTATCGATGGTACTGCTATAACCCTCCAATCATCTCGACGCCCTGAAACTAGGCATGCTGCTGCGGATGCAATGCAACGACAGATCGAGCGACCAGGAGTGTCACCCATGCATTCCCCACACGGCAAAGTAGGGGACGGGATTATAAAAAGCCAGGTGTGCGGTAAATTGACGGTGAACATACACGCTCATTGGAGCGTGGAGATCTGGGTAGGTGATCCTCCTTTTAGGAGGGATCAGGACAGTTACTAGGGCTATACTATGAATCCTTGCGGTGATTTGACTTCAACACGGTCTAGAACTTAAAAGCTGGGCTGGTATTGGCTTGGAGTGCGGAGCGAGAGGCACTTATGCCTCAGTGGCCTAAGAGGCTCACGGGTGCTTTCCCAATACAGAACGAATGAAGTCGGCGCAATGCTCTCCGAGATCCCTGATTCGAACAGGAATCGTCACCTCGATGCCTACCGTACCTACCTTAGGTAGGTAAGCTTGTAGGCTTGTAACGTCCATAGCATCGAGCTCTTGAATGTAATGTGCGGCTCCGAATCATTGTCTGTTAATAGTAATTGATGTGCGACTTCGCGGCTTCTGAGCTCAATCTTCAGGTCCAATCCATGAGTTGAGACGCATATTGGGAATTCGGATGCTCATTATTCAGAAATTGAGTATTGATATGAACAAGCCGGTCGTCAATTTCAGTGTCTTCGAATCGTGACTTTCTCGCCAGTCCTATTGTCTATTTCTCCGTCTTTGGACTTTTCCCATTCGGCTTTTCAATTCTACCTATACTGCTTATTGGAGCGCCATCGTCGTGGATGTATAACTGCATCACCTTGGGTCCCGGGTAGTGACGAGACGCATGTATAATCCACCATAACGCCGATAGAGCGACGGTACCGACGAGAATCACGCTGTTATAGTTCATGGACTCGACAGTCGTGGGTATCGCATAGGCTACAATGCCAAGTTAGCACGACAGCTCGCATGCGGGAGAATTCAGGAAACTTACGAAAGCAAAATAGTATGTCAAACATCGTAATGAGCAAGATTGCTATCGAGTTGATCACATATCCAAACTTTCCCAGGTGAAACGGCCCAGGAGGGAAATACTTGCGACCAGTTACCAAGTTTGCGACGAAGGGAATCGCGTATGACACTGTCGTCAGAACGATAAAGGACCCCGTTAGAGCCAAGAAGGCGCTCGAGCTTCCTAGCGGGATTGCCCCTAGACCCGTAGCGATAATCGAGACGAACAGAGTAGCGTAGATCGGACAACTTAAACCCTCATTAACTTGGCCAAAGATGCCGGAGAAAGGCACAGCATTGTCTCGAGCGAGCGCCCAATAAGTACGCGAGTTAGTCAGAACTGTACCAACGCAACAGCACATGCTGCTCAGGAACAGGATGAACAAGAGGCCGAACGTCGCACCCGGGCTCCCCGTTGCTTGTTGATATATGACTGCAAGTGGATAAGTATTGATGCCGCCTTGCAACGCTGATAGATCCGTGATAGCGTAGCTCAACGCAATGGCGAAAACGAAAGCGTAAAGGAATCCTAGTCCCAACTGGAATCCAATAGCCTTTGGGAGATCTTTCCTTGGCTGCGGGAGCTCCTCCGCTATATGGGTAATGGCATCGGGAGTACCGATAGTGAATGCACCGTTCAATACGCCCAGAAGAAATGCAACGCCACCTTGCCAACCCGTCACTGTAATGTCTTCGAGTCAGCGATTGTACGGCTCATGAAGGTATTCCGATGTTTGCGGGCTTATAGGTCTTGGATGGCAATGGAGTCAAATACACTATGGCCTGCGGTCGGGGTGGGGAGGTCAACGGACAGCCCCGGGTTATACTCACAGTTGTTCTCTTCGAATGAGCCCCAAACGAAGTGATTGGAGGCATGGTTCGCCGGTCGCATTGCTGATATTACGATGATCGTCACGATGCCCCCGATGACGACAAAGAACATGCCGCAGTTTTGCGTATACGGGACCAGTCTATTGGCAAAAATGACGAAGATAGTTGAGATCCATAAGACACCAACATAGGTGACGTAGACATGCCAGGAGTCCGGAACATAGGAGTCCTGGTGGTAGGTCGCATATAGCTGGACTAGGATATTGGCTGTGATTTGGACCAGAGCCGCTAAATCAAACATCCAGCCATAGAAGTTTATCCATCCTGTGAAGAAGCCGACCGTTCGGCCCCAGTTCGGACCGGCTGCAATGGTGGCCCAATGGTAGACGCCACCAGCCGTTGGGACAGATGAAGCAAGCTTGAGAACAGTCAGAACCGTCCAATGTAGCATTGATAAGATTCATAAGTTCCACAAATGAGTCCAATCCACATACCTCAGCCAGGCTTAGGCCTATGAAGGAGTACCAGAAAACGGCAACGATGAGGCCAAAAATAAGACCGGGTGGTCCCCCATTTACTGTCGACAGTGAGACTCTTGCGAATGTGGTGCCAAGTAATGATACAGTCAAAACAGAGATTTACTCACGAATGGAGACAGATATCGAAGACCCCAAAGCTGCCCAGGCATTATCGACTGTAAGCGCAATGCCCACGATTCCGAGAAGTCCATATTGACGCCTCAGCTGATCTCTGTAACCGGCAGCATTGACTTCGACGCCTTGGTCAATAGCTGCGACCGTTTCATTGTCTATTCCCCCATATTCCGGGTTCTTTTTCTCATCTGCCATAAATTTGGTCTCCGTCATGCTCGCTACTGTAATCGAATTGGCAGAGTAACGTCTTCCAACGCCCGTTCTAGGCCAGAGCACTACCAAAAGGTAATGAACAGTACCTTCTTATACTACTCGGGGATTAAGATCTCTTATGAAGTAGATGAGAAGTAGTAGAGAAGAGCTGAGGAGGTGTTGCCCGCAATTAGATAAGCACCCTTGAAGCATCCATGACGGACATATGCAGCCTGATAGGGCGTATGCGAGATTCATGCCGAGGGAGCGCCACGCTCGATCTTCTAAACCAGGTAGGTAGGTCATGCAACTGAAGGCCGATCCTTGACTGAAGATATGAGCGGGAGAGATAAGTGAGATAAGCCCCCATTTATACGAGCCGGCCACTCCTCTTGCTCGGCACTTCGAGCGGGCGTGGAGCCTCATCCAATCAACCTAGACGAGCCCATCGTGGCGTGAACCAATGATTCCCAATTACACCGGTCTTTACGTACCTACGCAGGCTCTTCTTTGGGAGGCAAACTTATCGCTGTGTCGCAACATCTCTCCTTCGGTATAGCTGCGGGCGGTAGGTAGGTGTGACTGTCGGCGCATATGAACAGAAAACAGACGCAGGGTTGCTCCGCTGCAACGCTTGACGGGACTAGGACCCTCTCGTCTTCGATGGGGGTAGGCAATAAGAGTAAGGCTTTTAACTAGCATCACTTATCAGAGCGCTTTAATAAAACGTATGTGTAAACAGCCATAGCCAAGCCACAGATAACGGAGGGCGAATGAAACACCGTAGGTACCTAGCTTGAATGATTTGTTTCTGGGTACATAAGGTACCTAGTCAAAATCAAGTTTCAGACTTATCTGTTATTTCCGGATTCAGAAACCATAGCTACGTCTCCGTTTTAGGTAATTCAGGCTTCAGACCTGCGCGGAAACAGATAAGAAGAGTTATTTTCTTCCGGGTTCATAGCTGTGTGTAATTTCCGTCGGAGGCTATCAAGACCGGGGGCCGGGGTGGGGCTTCGGGGTTTCTGCGCTCCCATCGACAATGCAATTATCAAAAATTAGCTGAAACCGCTTATACAGTATAGTACATTATGCGAACATCATCCTAACCTTATGAATTGAGATCAGCCCCTTTTCATTCCTAGGGTATGAAATCCATTGTGTGATGAGCGGCGGAGACAGAACAGCTTATAAATCGACATACAAACGTCAACGCCGCGGAATTCCGCTTAGTAAACCGCCATATGGGCTAATTACTATGTGTTTGTCGCTTCGGCATATAATTCATTAATGGACTATTTGTGAGTGAAACAAGAGACTGCAATGTACGCACACAGCTTACAATGGCTCAATCAATTCCGAAGACCTCAAGGCAGTGGAATATAACAGGTTCGGACGGGCTAGAAACCCTCAAACTCACAGAGAAGCCTGTGCCTCAACTCGGTGATACCGAAGTTTTGGTTCAAAGTAAGTCTAACACCACTCCACAGCTCGATTTTATCCGTTAACTTATAAATGTCAGTTCGTGGTGCTTCGCTCAATGTGGGATCCGACTTGTATCAGCCCCTCTCATCACAATGGACTAATCAATCTAGTATCGGGACATTCTGGTCTCACAGGGCGGATTCCCTTGGAACTCCAGGCTCGGCATTGTCCCCGGCTCCGATGGCGCAGGCGTCGTTCTAGCCATCGGCAAGAATGTCACACGCTTCCGGCCGGGTGACAAGGTTATCACCGTGATCTATCCACAACTCGTCGCGGGATCATTCAATAATTGCAAATTACGTTATGGGCTTGGCGCCTCCGTGGACGGCACTCTACGCTCCGTAGGCGCCTTCGACGAGCAGGCGCTCGTCTCCATGCCCGAGGGCTTGACTTTCCCCGAAGCCGCTACGCTCACTTGCGCGGGAGTAACAGCCTGGAACGCCCTTTTTGGGGTGTCTGGAAAGCAGGTTTCTGCCGGCGATTGGGTTTTGACCCAAGGCACCGGCGGGGTGAGCATCTTCGCCTTGCAGTTTGCCAAGGTTGTCGGTGTTAGGGTCATTGCCACTACAAGCTCCAGGGAGAAGGCGAAGCTTCTTGAGAGGCTCAGTGCTGACCACATCATCAACTATCGCGAGACCCCTGAGTGGGGCTCCATAGCGAGAGAACTGACCGGGGGAGTTGGAGTCGACTATGTCATCGAGGTCGCTGGACCTAGCACAATGAAGCAGAGCGTGGCGAGTGTAAAGCTTGACGGTGTTATCGTCGTTATGGGTTCTGTAGGCAGTGGCGAGGCGAGAGACATGCCCGGCTTGTTGGATTGTTGGACGAATCTGTTCACAGCTCGCGGTATGTGGGCCGGCAGTCGACTCCAAATGGAGGATATGTGCCGGGCTATCGAAGCCAATATAGAGGATTAACGTCCTGTGGTTGATCCCAAGATCTTCACGTTAGAACAAGTAAAGGAGGCTTACGACTACCTATCCTCAGGTAAGCACCAAGGGAAGGTCTGCATTGAAATCAATTAAAACAAGCATCCGTTAATTGGACAGTTCTAGTTAGACATTAACGCCGGTGTGTATTAATGCACTGCTGTCTGATATAGTGCTAGTGGCGACGACTCTTCATAACTCATCACAACCCTCGGCCCTTGCGCAACCTGTGTTAAGGCCCAGGGCGGAAGGGCCGAAAGGTATAGAGGCGTTCTTTGGCTTCTTCGGCGGCATTATGAATGGAAAGCAAGCCTTCTTCTGTCGCCTCACTCAGATTAGCAAGCTCAGCCTGCTGGTTAGAAGTCTCAGCCTGCCTATCCAATTCTTCCAGTCTCTTTTTCCACTTGCGCTCGGCTCGAAGGAGCTTCTTGTCAGCATCCGGGTCGGCATAATCTGCTCGGGTTTAGCTTGGGACTGATAAAGGGGTTTATTAAGACAGTTCTGTGTAGATCGGAACTGGGGAAAGGAATTTACTTGGATATACCTTTACAGTTATGGCAGTAGTACTGCCACCTCGTCCCTTTTGTGACCCAACCGTCGCCATCCACATACATCGGGTACTTCCCATATTCCGACCGGGGCCGTTGGTCCATGCAAGCACAGCACTTTCTAGAACTGGCATGCAGTAAGCAGTCTGCCTCCTCCCAGTGGACACAGGGCGGCCGCAGTTCATTCTCAGTTGCGTTGTCTCCGGCAGCCTCCTCATACTGTGGAGGGCTTTCAGTCGACTGGCGTTTCTGTGATTCGCGCGATGTCTCTCCCTTATCAAAGTCGCCTCGCAACTTCTCCTTGGATGGTCCTGGTAAATCTCCTGGCATGCTGCCGGTCGGAGAGTATCGTCTTATGATGTCGTTCAGTATTAAAGTCTCCGTGCTAACCTTGGTTTGCTGGGGTGGATGTTATGTACGATACGCAGTTCTATTTTGGAAATATCGAGACCTTAAATGGAAAAGCGAGGGACCTAAGCCTTAGACTGTTGACGGCCTATGAATCACACATATTTTGAAATTTTGAAGCCATGCAAAAGCACGCTTGACTGGGGCGTAGCAAAAGTGGAAATAATTGTTATGACTGTCAACCACATTGCAAATAATTAATCAAACTGATATTTCAGGTCTTTGTTGGTTATGTTTGGCAAGAATATACCGTATAAACACTACCTAGTGTATAGTCAGGGGCTTCACGCAGGGCAGAGCTTCCAATGAATTGCCCCAGCCATGATTGCAACTACTAAAGGTGAAATGGATTGGAAGGTACATGTTTTCATTATATGCAGAAGATTAGCAAAAGGTTTCTCAGCCCACTAATGTCTGATACCATATGTGTAAACTGCCAATTACTACCTAATGATTATTTGGCTCACATGAGTGGCTCCTATCAATGAGACCATATGAAGTACAATTACCCCTGAAGCCGGCAGAGTGTGATTAATAACTCAACAGAAAGTGTCCTCGGACATATCTCATAAGCAAAACAACATAAAATGCCGTCAAAGCCGTCTTAATTGATTGTATGTATTATATTGAAGTCCTAAGTGGGCGAAGCTAGAATCTTGCGACTTACTTTCAAGTCATCTATGAATAACTGCGCCAATTACCTTCAAAGCTCAGAGTATCGTCAGGATTGAGGCTTCGTATCTAGCCGCTTCAATACAGTTGAACGGCTGCATTGCTGATTAGTCCCTACTTGATCTACCGGGGGTCTTCTTTCAGCGGACACTGTTTGAAGGCGTTTCGACCATTCTGGGTATGAGTGATCACGCCGCAGAGCAAGTTGTCTTCTTTCTCTCTGTAGACATAAATCACTCTGATTATTCCAGGTTCCGGTTTATGTAAATGATACCCCTGTCGAGACATATGAGGTAGAGGCCAGAACGAAGTCAGGTAACTCTCCCAATCCCATCTGGGTGATGAATTACTCTCGATAGGCATTTCGAGCCGCAACATTCCAGCATCATCACAAGACTTTTTGTTCAGAGGCCACACAAGGGATTCATTATTTCTGAAATGATGTGGGAAAAGTCTCTTCGTAAAATCTTTCCCTATCGAATCCCAAAGGCTATGCGACTCCATGGGGAAGTCCAAAACTGCCCACTGTAGCGTATTCAGCCCAAAATAGCTTTTCATTGACGAATTTTGTTCACACTCAAACACCATTTTCTCGGGAATTTCTCCACCGGCTTCTGGAGGTAGGATGAGCTGTGACGGTTGAGCAATACCTTTACACTGATTAGCAATGCCAGGTACGGGTCCCTTTACTGAAAAAGAAACTTCATTAGACGTGTTCCTAATGATGTCTACAGACATACCTGGTACATGTCTCTGGTAAAATTCGGGTTCATTAGGTATTGATGTGGTGTTACTAGAGCTGGGAAGAAGTGAAGAAATGCTAAAAGAGAGTACTGAACTAACGGTCAGAAAGAGTAACAGGGCCATGTTGTGTAAATTATTGCTCTTCTGTGCTGGATCGTGGGGATCTTTGGTAGGGTGAAGAGTGAAGCTGCACTGGCTACTGATATATATACTGAATAAGCGATGAAGTATGCCCACCTCTTAACGAATATAACGCCAAAAGGTCGTTGCCAACGTGGCTTGACACGAACAAGGTATGATGGATAGGAGAGTTGCCAGTCAATAGGTCGTAATGAAGAGAATCAGGACAGCTGGCTCATAACGGATGCGGCATAGCTGGCGTTTCACTTTCTGGCAGGCCATCTCACTTCTCTTTGATTCCCTCAGGATGGTTGACTTCGCTAAGATCAATGTCTCGGATATTACCTCCTTCATAAAAGGCCAAGCTGAATTGAGGCAGGGCTTTCATGTTGATACCTGCTTAATGAGTATAATTTGAGTTATAGCTGCATAAAGCTTCGCATCTTTCATATACAAGGCTGATGTAGGAACAGGCGCCGACACGACAGCGAAGTCTACAAGTACTCTGAATTTCTTGATTGGATGGTCGTATTCCATTCGTGCAACTTCATCTACCAGTGTTCATGACGGCAGCATCATTCAATATCCTGAAATCGCCTTGCGCTATCGATAATGTTACACGGCATTTTACACGAAAGCCATGGCTCTATTGAGTCCTTATTGACCTTCAACCTGCTGAGTTTCAACAGCATCCACATAAGGGGGCGGCTCTAAAGAAGCTTCACCCTCGACCCAAACTTGCGCTAACTCTTTTTCGATCTCTTCGCGGCGTCGTTTCCATTCTTCGACCTGGGCGAGGCGTTCGCGGAGCTCCTGAAGCTCCTTTTGTACTTGCATCTTTTCTCTCTCGGTCCCAATCCGCTCGAACTCCCATTCGTCACCGTTTTCGCCTGTCCCAAGGATGAGATTGAAGGTGTGGTACTTCTTCAATGAAGCACGCGTAGAGATGGTGATCAACGCTGCTTATTGTTAGCTACTTGTAATAAAGTGAGCGGATTTTCGGACTTACTGATGCCCCTTTCCTTGCACGTCTCGTATAATAGTCCCTCAACATCGCTCGAAACAGCACTTGTTCCTTCGTCGATAACGGCGTATTGAGGTTCATGGTAAAGCAAACGGGCGATGCCAACTCTCTGCTTTTCGCCGCCACTCAACACGTCTTTCCACTCCTTGCGAGTATCCCAACCGCCTTCACGGTCAGGTAGGTAGCCAAGCTTAGCTGCGTCGAGCACTCGCTTCAGCTCGTCCTCGTTCTTGCGCTTGAGACGCATGTCTACCTCGCCATCTGGGTAAATGACCTGGTCGCGAAGAGTTCCGACGCTTAAGTACGGTCTCTGAGGCAAGAACATGATTCCGTCCTGTCCAATAGACTTGGGTCTGCTCACTAAGCCGCGGTAGACTGGCCAAAGTCCGGCGAGTATTCTGGCGATGGCACTCTTTCCGACTCCATTAGGGCCAGATATTAGCAAGTGCTCACCTCGGCGAACAATCATAGATAGCGACTCGAGTAATTCTTCACCGCCATGGGGCCAAAGTCCAGGTGCAACAATAGGCACATGCTCAAATCGCACGCCGTCGAAGCCCTTTTGGATGGTTCCCTGGACGTCGGAGAGGGAGTACAACTCATTTCCGCTTGGCCTTGGAAAGTACGCATTGGCGTGGACACGATGTAGCGTCGAGATCAGTGTGTAGACCCGACTGGTGTAACCTGCTAGTTCGGAAAGATCCTTGATGGAGTACATCATACGTCCACCCGCATCCGCGAGTGAAAGCATGAGTCTCTTATTCGTAATGAAATCCTTCATCCGATTGCGTTCCCGCCCGCCTCTTTCAGCGTTATCGACCATCTCCATCGCGCCGCCCAGTCCACCCCAGGCTGGAAGGAAGACTGGTAAGGATGAGAGGAGGTATCCGTAAGCACTCCAGCTGTATTTCAAGATGAAGTCCTCGAGAATGTTGTACCGAATCTTCAGTAGATATATGCCTTCCATCCAGCTCTTGAGAGATTTGAATTCCTTGTTCAAAAATGTCTTCTCCATCTCGGCACCACCATAGAAGGCGATCTCTTCAGCGTTTGCGATCAAACGGGCGTGAAGGCTCCGGAAATCTCCCTCCTTGCGTCCCTCAACTGCTTTGAGCTTTCCGAATGGTGGCGACATCCTCCGTAGAATACTTGCCGTCAGGAAATAGTTACTCATAATGCCGGTCAGCGCTAGGGGACCCAAGGAACGATACAACTGATAATTGAAAACGCAAAGGTCGACAAAGGGTTTCCCTAGAGATGAATATAGGTTTGCAGCGGAAGCACAGAAGAGAGTTAGATCTTGGGTAATAAATTGGTCGGCCCCTTGCCCAACTCCGCCATCCAAGTTTGATAACTTGTAGTAATTCAGATTATCGTTGAGGTACAAATCGTGGATATATCTCGTCAATCGGGTTCGGAACGCAATCGACACCTTGGACTCCAGGAATTTAATCATGGAATTGGTATAAGAGGCAAAGCCACCGAGTCCGCACCACTTCACTTAAATGTCAATAGAACGTTCACAATGGCGAGGACAGATTCACAGCATACCTTGACAATACCCCAAAGAAATAACCTCCCATTGCCAGCAACCAGGTCGCGGACAATCTCACCGTCTAGGCGTGCAACTACCAGCGAAAGGTAGGTGCGAAGCATCAAAAAGGCGCTGTGGCTGACCAACAACCCTGCTTCCTTACTTGTCCACCGTGGTATCATAATGCTCATTAAGCTCAGAAATTGATGGAGGAAGGCGAGGTTTAGCCCTGGTTTGGTCTGAGCTGAGGGAACAGTTCCGTCGCCAAGTCCCGAGACTTTGGGTGGGTTTAGGAAAAGCCGACGATGCGCTTCGAAGGTCAAAGGCTTCGTCTTGTGAATAACCACCTTGGACGTCCCATCTTTGTACGGCACGTATATAGTTCGCGATCCATCTTTATTGAATAGCCACGAGTTTGTGCGCAGAAGCTTCCGACCTTGCTCTTTCTCTTGTCTTCTTCGCTTCCACCATCTCCGACCACCTTCGGCACCCAGTATTATCGATGCGGCGAGGACGAGGGTCGCAAAGAGCTTGGTACGTCGAGATGTTTTGCGTATACGATCCCGGATTAGATTTGCGTATTTGTCGAGGAAGACAACTAGAACGTCTTCGGATGCCGAATGACGAAGCGTGGATTGCACTGCCATCGTGTCATGACATCAAGCAGGGCCTGGCACTAAATAGGCTACCGTGATGGCCATTGATGGGAAACAGTTTACAAAGCGCAAGGTAAGCTTAGGTAGATATTTGGGGGGTAATCAGTATTACCGACATCTCTTTGAAGAAGAGATGTTGAGAAGGAAGAGGAGGAAAGATGAGACACGCCGGGATAAGCTGGGATAGCTCGAAACTCCGTCATTGGTGACGATTGAAAGCAACAGAGCTGAGGCATGTGACGGCCCGAGGTTGATCTTCCCTTCCCCAAGAACCGACTTTCATTTGGAATGTCATTGGTCAGAAAATCTTATGGCCACAGCCACAGCCCCAGATGAAAGCCACACTTCCCCACGATTCACCATCTCGAGCTTGCTGCGTCGTGTCCTGTGGCTTAGCAAAGAGCTTAAAGTCTGGGGAAAGGGATTTAAAACCTTCATTGACAACCCTCCTTTCGATCCATGGTTTCCTTGAGGATTCAAGCGTGGTTGACAGTGAAGATTTCACTGGATCTATTATACTGGTGTATGGACATCACTTTTCAAGTCTGGGGAAAGCCCATTCGTTGAACTCAAAACCCGACTGGACGGACGTTAGATGAAAAATAACCAGGCATCTTGCCATGTGCTCATCGCGAGGGTGGTGTAACTCCTCTTCGCTTTCATATGGACAAACTTGTACAGTTGGGATACTCATGCTCACCGTTGTTGCACATCATGGGAGGGCAGTTGGTTTCCTCAGAACTGAAGCTACGCCTTATGTCTTAGACGTGAGCAAATGGTGTAGCGTACGTAGTTCCAGTTCTCAGCCGTCACTCCAACGGGCGCCAACAGAACCAATCAAAAGTCAGCACCGAGATAGCTGCATACCTTGATTCTCCTCAACAGTCTCCATCGCCAATCTAAAGACTAGCCACCCTGGCCATCCTGAATGCTAGACGGTACCACTGCACTGGTTAGTATGGATTCTCAGCGGTTTTGAACCATCTCTTTGCCGCTCATGCACGGTACGGCACCGCTAGAGCATAGCGGAACGTCTGCGGTTATACATTCTTCACATGCGATGGGCGACAAAAGGCTCATGCAATAGATGGTCCTCCGTTGTCTATTCGTCTCGGTGATGCTTTGAACCGAGTGCATATTGAAACTAGGTACTTCTAATGCAGCAAATGTAGTACGGTTCCCCCATCCAGCATGTCGTAAATCTGGAGAAGATGCACGAAGGAGGGTAGGTAGACCTGCGACCCCAAGGTACCGAACTCAGTACATAGGTCCGGTGTTAAAGTAGCACCAGACATGCATGTTAGATGCTGGGTCCATAGATCGATTATACAGCCAGGCGACAAATATGAGCGGTCGTCGTCAATTCAGCCTGCCGTTGTGCCACCTCTGAGAACACCAACGACAAACTAGACGACACATTGGTGAGGCGCAGGCGCAAACACAGGAAAAGAGAGGCTCAATTACAGGAGGTTTACGAGAAGAAATTCGCGAAATTGCAATATTGAATATTCTCTGGTAGGGGCCCAGGCTAAGGATAGCGGGATGGGGCAGGTTCGTGCGGTACCAAAGCGGGATGCCTCATGTTACCATCATGTGCAGAACCGTCATAATTCCCTTAACAGATTGTATTTTACACATGTAACTCCCTGGCCTGTTTCAGTGGAAATCATACGGCGTGCACTGTAGCAAGGTGCAATCCTACTGGCCGACAACCACCGCGGCGCCCCACCCCAAGCGACAAGCTTCTGGCCGCTAGCGGGCTAACAAGCAACTGGCTCAACTGGCAGAACTGGGCAGCTGGGGCAGGTGTCTTCTCCCTCCCCTGTCACCATCCTTCGCAGTGATTAAAACAGGCGCGCTAGCGGCTTTCCCCCTGGTCGAATTGCTCCGTGCCCTCCCCCCAATGTGGTTCACTTTCTCGGTGGGAATCATTTCGCTTGCTTGCGATTCCAGACTTTCTTCAGCCTCCGCGAAAGCAAGACACAGAGTGGGAAGAGTCTGGCTGTCTACTTTTCTTTTACAGCCCAGCCCAGCCCTGGCTCTGTTTGTACTTGTACAATACCCTACCTCTTAGCTTACCCTTACCTCAGAGTATCACCTCCCCCGTTGTAACTTCATCCTATTTTCCATTCTCCCTTTTCCCTACCTCCCGTCAGATTTCTGGGCATTTGGGTCATTTTCCTTTGCTTTTTTCTAACAACCAGGATTTGGAGTTATTTGTTCAGATACCCGCCCGACCCGTACTCCGAGGCTCGTCATCTGCATCCAGGTTCAGTCATTTGGTTCTTCGCAAGTTCGCAAAGGTCCCATCCGGCAGCCGACCCACTTCCTCATCCCCCCGAATTACCACAATAAGCCTCCACGACGCGCCGACAATCTCGATTTCCTCATCGCATCGTCTTTACTCTTCTCTCGCTTGCCTTGCGGTTATTCGTGACGCGGATCTCCATCCGTACTCGGATTCAGCCGCATCGGCCAGCCTTCTTTTTCTTTCTTGGGTTACGGCCAGTACCGCCCTGGCCGCCCGAGGCCACCAATTGCTGCGTCAGGGGCTTGGGTAGCTATCCAAGGCGACCGGTCGTCGAACACCGAGGTAAGCGCCGACTGATGAGGCATTCCTGTGATGGTTGAAGCTACTTCTTTTCAACTTGCTGTACGTTGGGGGCGTTGTCCGTACCAATTGGCTGGCTGGTTATTTGCGCCAGCCAAGGCATCTTGTCCAAGCCGTAATGGCTAAGTCCATTTGGTAGCCTTTCGTTTCTATGATACTGTCGCTTTTTCGCGCTTCTACAACTACTCACATTACACCTCGCTGTATTCCTTTGGCTAACTCTACTCTCTAGCGCGATAGTGTGCCGTCCCCGATACCCAGCAATCACCGAAGTTTAATTGAAGATGTCGAAAGGCGTTGATGAGAAATCACAAGTGGAGCATGAGGGCTCCCAGGAGAAAGAGATGCTTTCACCAGAAGACGTTTCCGGCTCAAGAAAAGGCCACGGCTTGTTGAACGTACCCTCGAGATCATCGTCGCAAAAGATACAGTCGTCGCCAGCAACAACGGGCCTAAGCGGGACGACTGCCGACGATCCGAGAGATAGCATTGGTGGCAATTCTAAGGAATCAAAACGCAGTATGCTTGGCCGGCGTCGGAACGGTAGTGCGTCCAGTCATCATTCTGGAGCTGCCACGAATCCCACAACTACACCTAGCACATCACAGCCCAATTCCCCGGCTGGGGCTCCCCAGCGACGGAAAAAGGGCGGACTACTAGCCCTTCTTGGCTGCTGCGTTGTTCCTAATCATGCCAACACTCTCGAAGGCAGTGAGGATCCACTCCCTTCCCACAAACTCGACAAGATTCCTCAAAGACCTTTGACGTCTAGTCGGCGAACCACAACACCTTCCGAGCAGACCGGAGGTAGTAAGACACAGATCTACGAGAAGGAGAAAGAGGCACAGCCTCAAGCAGGCACGGCTGCTCAGGAAACTTCCAAGACTACGAAGAGAGCTTCAGCGTCAACTACTCACGATCAGTCAACAGTCGGCGACCGCGAGAGCGAATCAAAACAGACTACCCTGGTTGGCGTGCCGGGTCCCAGCATCACGGTCAACCCTCCGGTCGCAGAAGATCATGAGGCGGAGGCGGTTGCTGCTGAAGGGCCTTCCAGCAGGGACGTTGATGGCGATGTCGAGATGGCAGATACGGAACATGCCATAGCTGAATCTGCCAAGCAACCCGGCGCAGGCACTGACGAGCAATATGCAAAGCCAGTTCCTCCGCCCCCACCGGGGCCCGTATCCATCGTTAGCCCCGTTCCCATTGTATCAGAAGAGAAGTCAGTGGATCTGGAACAAGGCCAGCCGAAGTATCTTCTACCGCCCGCTGAACCTCACCTCAAGGGTAGGAAATGTCTCGTGCTGGATCTAGATGAGACGCTGGTGCACAGCTCTTTCAAGGTGATTAATTCAAATAACCAGAACGTAGCGCTCAAAGCTAATCGTCCTAGATACTACATCAAGCCGATTTCACGATACCGGTCGAGATTGAAGGCAACTATCATAATGTGTATGTCATCAAGCGACCAGGCGTTGACCAATTCATGAAGCGCGTGGGCGAGCTTTATGAAGTGGTGGTATTCACAGCATCCGTCTCCAAGGTATGTGGAATACTTGATCATTTCGGTCTTACGTTTCTAACCAGATTGCGCAGTACGGCGACCCATTACTCGACCAGCTGGACATCCATAAGGTCGTCCACCACAGATTATTCCGCGAGAGCTGTTACAACCACCAAGGCAACTATGTCAAGGATCTTTCTCAAGTCGGCAGGGATCTGAAGGATACCATTATCATCGACAACTCGCCTACCTCGTACATCTTCCATCCTCAGCACGCCGTACCCATCAGCAGTTGGTTTTCTGATGCGCATGACAACGAATTATTAGACTTGATACCCGTTCTCGAAGACTTGGCCGGACCTAATGTACAGGATGTCAGCCTGGTTCTCGATGTCACTCTTTGAGCTTCAATTAATATTCTATTCTCCGAGATCGACACTCGAACCCAAGTACTACTTTAGTGCTCATCATAGCGGCGGTGTTTGGTGACAGTGGCTTCGAATGTTGGTGTATATGTACTGTTTAATCTTATATACCGAGCTGGGTTGCTTGAGCTCGCTCCGCCCTTCTGCCTCGTTCCCCTGTCCTCGACGGACCGTCTCGAGCTGACTACCGTATAAATGCAAGAGTTAACTCGTGAGAGAGGGAGTTACCGTTTCGAGATTAGTGAGAGCAATGAACTGGAGGAATCCCGAGCGGCACACATGAATATCATTACCGGTCTCGACACGATGAGGGGAGGGTCCAGAGGGCTACGCATTTGCTCCTAGGAGGATCAAGTAGCGCCGTGACCACCGCTATTGAAACCTTGCAAAGTACTCATTCTTTTTCATTTGTCCATTTACTTTTGTCGGCGGTGCCCTTTTGAGCCTTATACACACGAGAAGGAGACGGAGCCGAGAGTTTGGAGTCTGCTAGCAGACTGGCGAAGAGGAGGTTGAAGCAAACAAAGAGGGTGTTTCGACACAGAAGCAAGCGGGACGAGTTCAGCACTTGGCATTCGGTCATGGAATAACATTACTCACCAGGTCTCATCTTCTGCATCTTTGATGCGGCCAGAGAGCTTCTTATGTACTTACGTAGGCTCTGGCGGGTTGAGCCTGTGATAAGGGTGACGCTGGGAATAGGTCCGTTCGGAACGCCCCCAGCCGAGGCGGATTCCCAAATTGATAATAGACCCTTGGAATAAAAGACCAGTCTCAACTACGTACAATTCAGTCTTCCTCTCAGTCTTTTCGTGTTTCTGTGATCCCCAATGTGGAGTGTTAGGTACCTTTCCTAGTGTGGGTAAGGCAGATTTGGGGGCCAAGGATCTCATATTCTCTACAATCCTCTGGGGTATGAAACGTTATGTAGACTTGCTAGAACACCTGCTGCGGCGATGATTTCTCTTAAAGTATAAAAGAGCTCGTGAGAAAACTAATTAGCCGTAGTAGGACTTATCGTAATATGCTTGAATATGTCGCTGGCTAGGGAAATCAGGGAGGGACTGAGATGATGAGAGTAAGTCCGAGATAACGAGCAAGCGATAAAATCAACGAGAGCTGTCTGTCTTATTCGTACACAAATCCTCAACACAAATGTAGATGAGCCGGTACTGCTAACGCTCTACCCATGTATGCTTACCTAGCTGCCTAGGTGGAGAAGGGAGACGTCGATCATCCTTCTTCCTTGCCAGAAGCGTCGCCTATTTTCAGGGCCAAATGCGAGATTATGTGATTGGACGATTACCTGCTTAGGCCTACAGATTCAATGCAACATTAGACGTCAACGGCACAGCGGCATCCCATAAGTGTCCGACTTGGAGCTTGTTTTCAGCTCATTCCATTCCTTCCTCGTCCAAAGTGAAAATCTACCTGGAAAGTCGCAGAGTGCTTCTTGGGCAATGATTTATAGTCTATTCAATTTGGGACGCCTGTTCAATTCAATGTTACGATGCGTCGAAACCGCTTTTAGTATCCTCCTTCTATCTGCTACGACGAGGCTTCGCGTGGAGGAGGGGAACTAATGCGCGAAACAGGGGCCGATTGCGTCGTCTAAGCCACATCCATCAGCTGAGACTGTTACTCCTCTCCAGAGGTCTCCTTGATATTGAGTTGCCAGCCAGCAATTGGGATACTACTCGACTCTCTACTGCGTTACGAGAACGCATGTGACAAATTTGAAGCAAAAAATTGGCCCGGCCTACGATTGAAGCTATCCGAGGCCGCGAATGTAAATTCGGAGGCTCACTAGCATGATAGATCTACCACAGTGTATCGGCGTTCTTATAATGTAACTGGTACTCTCGGGTCGACATAGGTGAAGCCATGGGATGCGCTTCTGTGAACTATCCCGATGATTGCTGGAATTTGACAACGCCGCCTCCACTCGAGGCCTATGGGGATATCTCCGGGCTTGGGGTAGCGCCTTCTTCCCAGTCACGCTGCTCGAGGCTACTAATACGAGCGCTCTAGGTTCTCATTAGCTTTCTTGGATCCGCGTGGTTCGCCGTCACTCTCCTGTTCGTCAAATATGTGGTCGTATTCGATCCGAACGAGAGCCCCTTCGAGCATGAGAAATCACGAACTCGAGAGGTATACACCAGCAGCGAGGATACTATATATGAGGAAGTCTCTCGACGTTCTCAGCGAACTTCGCGGGAGGCTGATTGGTGGAGACCGAATCCTATTGACGCCATGTTATTAGGATGGATTCAAAGCTTCCCCTGGCTGCGTTCACTCAACAAGAAGTTTCCAAACCTTGAGGCTGTCTTGGACGAGGTGTGCTTTTCTCCTTCCTCATGAAAGGCGTGCCGTATCTAACTACTATGTGAAATCGTATAGTCGCTTCTCGGTGTGTGCGATATCCAAGTTATAACTGGCATCGGCGTATTGGCTAGCGGGTTTTTCTCTCTCAGTTGCGGACTTTCCGCTTATCACTGGCGAATGATCGTATCTCTAGCATGGTTCTCAAGTGTGATCCATCTGGCTGGCCTCGTCATTCTTCGAAAGCTGCTGCGCGCACATCCTTGGAAGAGAAGTATCCGATTCGGGCTGATGTTCATCCTTCTGGCCGGCTTGGTCGTCGCTCTCGTGCCAACCGGGTACTTTACCTGGGAAGAACCGGGCTCCGTATCTAGTATGGCCGACCCTGCCGTCTGCTACTTGGACGCTCGAATTGCAGATCACATTCGCCAAGCTAGGTCTTGTGACGAGAGCAGCAGTCCTGACTGTCATGGCGAAAACTTGAAACTTACGACGGCATTTCAGACCATGGTGATGTCGATCATCCTTCTCGCCTTCGGTTTCGTCACGCGTTCGGCCAAGGTCTTCAGGCCGTTTTCGAACTTCGCCAACACCAGGTTGAGAGACCCCTTGAGTCGCCACTACCAGGATGTCCTGGCCAGACTGCTTTCGTCTATTGAAGAGACAGGCCCGCGAGATGATCTGAGTTCGCCTGCACGGCGTAGAACTCAGCACCTGGAGATGATCTTCTTTTGGCCTCTATTATCGCTCCTCTTTTGCTTTCGCCTGCTAATTGATTGCTTTACGTCAATGCTGGCTGAGGTTAGTGGCAAGATGTTATCGTACTTTAATAGATTATCTCACGTTACTGACAGTACGTACAGGTGTACTGGCTAGTAGTTGCCATGGCGTGGGGTACGAGGGGAGTCTTCAAACTTCGACATGATTTGCAAATTGGTGCCGGATTCTCAGATGGAAACAACAAGACGGCTCAGAATAATCTGTATGCGGTCTTGGACGAGGAGAATCAGTGGACGTTTGGCCAAGTGCTGCCGGTTCTACTTCTGATGCTACCGCTGTTTACCACAGCCAGCATATTCGCCTCGAAGGCTACCGATAAAGAACCGGGACCTATATATGACTCTTCCCACGCGCTGCGAATAGTAGTTGAAGATTCCACAATTCTGGAACCGACGGGAAGCAGAACGCAACTTTCAGACAGCGACACCGTTATCCCAGATTCAACCTCAACCGACACTCGCGCAGTCCTCCGCGAAGGTATTCTGGCTTACGAATCTGTTCCAGATACCAATCTACAGCTGGATGGAAGCACGGTCTACCCTTTCACCGCAGTAAATCCCGTTCTAGCTAAAAAGCTTACGCTGGGCTACATGAAGCAGCGAACTTGGATAATCTGTTCGGTTCTAGTCGAGCTTTGTCTGATCATAGAGTACACCTACTTCATATTCCGTTTTACACAGGGGTCCTCCACTAAACTGGACCAATCGCCAGCGGAGGTGTGGCTCGGCGTCGGGGGCGGGAGCGGTGTGCTGTGGTCCATGATCATGGCGGTGGTCTACGTCTGCGAGTTCTCAATCGCCATCCAGCTCTTGATCGTATCGCGGCTGGACGGGACGCTGTGGATCCACATACAGTATCCCATATGCGCTGGCGTCGGCTATTTCATCGGCCAGGCGTCATGGTCGCCTTCTCTCCTATTGAGGGGCTCTGCGCTTCCCGGCGCGGCCCAGGGATTCGTCAATACCGTGGTTATTGGCGCCGTTGTGGGCGGAGTTTATCTTTTTGCTGGCCTTACTATGGAATGTCTTATTGCGATGGGAAGATATGAATTGCCGCGGAGGCGGAGGGCAAGTACGGGACACGTCTAACTGCTGGCAGCTGAGCGTGGACGTTTAAACCAGATCGCTGGTTCAAACACATGCCGGCTTTATTATCTTTCAGTCTCACTACGGAGTTGCTTCCTGTATCAGGGTAAGCACTTGCGTGCGGCAAAGCGCATATTCTGCGCCGCAAGTACGCATACAACTGGTCGGATACAGTGGGAAGGACAAGGTCCTGTTATATTACCTCGGCGGCGAGGCACTTGGCGTTCAGCGACAAGCGAATGCGTCTAGCCTGCCATCTTCCCACCGTCTTCGTCTTTCCCCGTCGCTTTGGCGAGCGACTGATTCGAGGTCCGGTCTCGAAGTCGCTGCTCTAAGAGAACCTGAGCAATGGTCAGCCCCAAAGGAGAAAAATGATATGCATGGACGTGTGAGTCTGCGACTAGTATCAATATCATAAGGCAGACCTCGCAGGGAGGTGTAAACGACACTATTGCGCAATTATAACAAGTCTTATCTGTCAGGAGTTGCGGTATACATACAGGCGACTACTGATCTATGCTCTCTGCGACTCTATCCTCCCAATAGGTCTGGACCTCTGGCATTCCGATACTCTTGGAGCGATGCTTGATCGACTGCCTGTCATAGGTCAGTCTCTTGAGAACCAGTTCTAGGAGCTAAAATGGGGACCAACATAAGTCACAGGAGGCGGATATACCTTGAACAAGAGTTCGCGCTGGACTTTATCACTATTAATGGCCCCTTCGTCACTGGCTGTACCGTGTGGTCATCTTTCCCACGAGGAGCTCTTCCTCCCGAAAGTGAACTTTGTCACAGTACTAAGTGTACTCAGGAGAAGTTGTGTGGGCACTTGGAAGAACAGACATATACTGGATTGATAGGCTCATCCAGCCGTTCGCCGCGGCCATATCCCGAAACCTACAGCAAGAGCTCACGTATAGTCTCCATTGTACAAAGTCAGGGGGTGTATGAGTGCCGCGTCAGTCCGTGACCAGTCTAATACCACGGGCACACGACAGTGTTTTATATGCTGAAATACAAAAGTTGTCAGATTTCTGGTAACGACGATCTTTTTCCATTTCATCATTATACTCAAGGATCTGCTGTTAAAGCAATGCCAACGCAATTTCATTAATGCCTCATCTTTGGAGGAAACTAAAGGACACCAGCGAAGTAAACATCCGCCGCGCAACTAAAAGGAAATCGGGTATCTTGTCGTCATCTCATAACCCTGGCCTAGGTCGAAAGGAGCCTCCACCAATTCTCGAAATCTGAACCACAAAACGCCTCGCGTGTGAAACACCCCGTGTATAATCCTTTCCTTAACCTCGTATCCGCACTCTTCTCGATGCCAGTCCCGATGGCCTACTGGCCATTTGATGCCCACTAACGGTAACTATCATTGTGGCCTTGACTACGCCTGCGACAGTGACGGGCTTCATGGCCGTCCTTGTGGCAGTAGGAACAGTGATGCGTGGCCTCTCACTTCCTGGCACGGCCCTTGCCCTTGGAACCGGCCTTAGTGGCCTTCCTGCGACGACTTTTCTTCTTCAGCTCTGGTTCCGAATCAGACGAGTCAGAGTCCCAGTCTGAATCGGAGTCGGACTCTGAATCAGTCTCCCACTTCGACTTCTTCGACTTGGCGGCCTTCTTGGCTTTCGAAGTGGATTTCTTAGCCGCCTTGGGCTTCGAAGCGGGCTTCTTCTCATCCTTGGTCCGCTTCTTGGTGAAATCGGTGACGCACTGCTGGCAGAGGTAGAGAAAGCAGTAGGGGCACTCGAAAGCCGTGATGCCTCTCTTCACCTTGCAAGCACCGCACTTGAACTTGTGGCGCTGGGGAATCTTGGCGCAGAACTCGGAATGGAGGCAAGCCTCCAACTTCTCGTCCTTGGTCACTGCCTTGACCTTCGCCCAGCGAGCCTTCTGCTCCGCCTCCTCGGCGGCACGCCGAGTGTCCTTGTCCTTCAGCTTCGAGTCTTCCTTGGCTTCCTTGGCTTCCTTGGCCTTCTTTGCGGCCTCGCGTTCCTTTCGCATATACGCCTCGGCTTGCTCACGGAGTCGGCGCATTTCCTCTCTTTCGGCTCGCATGTCGACGCGGAAGGTACTGGAGGAGCTCCTGAAGGCCGGTTCGTCTGGGAAGCTGAAGACAAAATCGAAATCGAAGTATCTTCTATTGGCTCGGCGAAATGCGCTGAAGAAGTCAGTAGCATCAGTAAAGAATTTGTCATCGTCGTCGTCGTCGTCGTCTTCATCGACGTCGTCATCATCGTCGAGGTCATCATCATGATCGTCGTCATTATCATCATCGTTGTCATCTTCGCTGGAACTATCGACGTACGAAGCGCGGCGTCGGCGGGATGATGACTGTCCTTTGGACGATGACTGTTTCTTGGATGATGACTGTCCCTTGGACGATGACTGACGGTGGGATGATGATTGCCCCTGGGACTGGCGAGAAGACGATGAAGAGCTTGCAGACGCGACCCGAGCAGCGTCATACTCAGCACGCTTGGCAGGATCAATAAGCGTCTCATATGCCAGATGGATCTGCGAGAGGTTAGTTAAGCTGCGGTTGCAGAAGTGTACACAGGTAGAAGTTTGAGCATACCTTCTGGAACTTCTCCGTCGCTGCCTCTACATTCCTGGGGTTCTTGTCGGGGTGGTGAATCCGGGCTAGTCGGCGATACGCAGCTGTGACATCCTGCGCGGTCGCATTACGCTGCACCCCAAGGATGGCGTAGTAGTCGGGGATCGAAGCGGAAGGCATCTTGTGCGCGCCAAGAAGATACCCGATGATGGTATAGGGGTTGAGGTTCTATTGGGGTGCTTGATGAATGAACGTGGCGAGACAATCCGACGGGGTGGTGAGGAAGTGAATAGAATGAAACAACGTAATGCGCGACGATGTCTGGGTCCGGACCCAGGAAACAGAGAGAATGATGTGGACTCGAGTCAAAATGAATGAAAGGTGAAGTTCCTCGAATGAACAACTTGCAGTGGAAACTGATCAGTCATTCACAGGAAGAAACAGATGTGAAGAGACAGATACCAATTAGGCAAATAGTCTAGATGGACAAATGAAAGCGCAAGTCAGATGTATGTTGGGATGACTTGAGTCAAGAAAAGTTCGGTTGAGGCGAAGGAAAGAAAAAGAGAGGATGGCCGTTCGGTCAAGTTGTTGTTCACGCGACAAACGAAGGAAGCATGTGTGGTGAGGGACGAAATACTTATTTATACCTGCCTACCGAAATCTTCAGAAAGTGTCGCTGTGCAATGACCATCGCGCGGGTGTACCTCCTTCAACGTACTTATTAGTTTGTGTAGGTGCACACTTAGCAGCGCCTGCCTCCTATGTCCATATGTATGTAGATATATATACATACCTACATGTATTATGTATATATTTCCTTACAATTCGGGTAGTCTGAAGCCATATCCAGTCATATTGGTGGCCTAATTGAGCTAGTCCCACGCGGGATGGGGATGGGCGGGTTCCTGCCTACACAACGTACTTACACGTAGGGGGCTTGCATGAGACCTGCATGCACTATACTTTAACGTCGCGTTTGCACCCACGCTAATCAATTAAACGAAACGCGATAGCACGTGATGAGACTAGCTGTTAATACATGACTAATCCACGGCGACCTGCATAGAGGTACGTACCTACTTGTCTGTGTCATATCAATTTCATCGATGTCCTCCATCCTTCACCTCCATCCTTCACCCTTCCATCCACAACCTTGATCAAAGAACCTGAACCGTTGACACACACCGGCATATATACTACGAACATGGAAAGAATAAGCTACCCGAGCATTAAAGCACCAATATATCATGTGCTATAACCTGTAATCAAGCATGTCTCTTCTCACTCTGTGTCTCTCCCTGAGTTGGGCTTCTTTTTCCAATGGATCTTGAATTCAATACATACACTATGCGCGTGCTAGCAAGTATATGCAGCCACGTTAGAAGTCAAATGCAAATGCATGAACCCTCCTCCCATCTTTCGATCCCTCACCTTCCCCTCGAAGACTACTGCCCCCTAGTACCGCTACCAAATTCCTTCAGCGTCGGCCTCACCCTCTATCTGTGCGATCTCCTCATCTGTAATCGGCGTGCAGCCTCCACAACTGCACCGGAAGCCCCACATACGATAGAGTTGCAACGGCGAAAGTCGGCCGTACGCGATGGTAAGCTCCGTGCCCGCCGGCACGTCCCTCTTCATCCGAAACTCCATCACCCGACCACCAGTAACGCGGTTTCCGACTGAGTTAGAAGGGGGGCAGGCATGGTTGAAGCGGGAGGCGATGATGTAAACGCACGATAGCTCGTCTATCGCGAATCTAGTCACGTTTGTTAGCATAATGATCACTCAATATCATGTAACGTCATCTCAAACGTACGCGTTCGTCATGAAGATGGCGTGCCGATCATCTTGGTCCAAGGATCTCTTGTATCCGTGTAGTCGGTGGAATGCCTGTTGCAGTTCTGGCTCCAGCTTCTCTATCTCTCGGTACAAGTTCATCGGTGACGCCGAGATCAGCGGCTTCTCCGCTAGAATGATCTGGCCGCGCTTCAGGTCAGTCTTGGCGAACACCCCCTTTCCTCCCAGCTGAGATTCCTTGATCTCTATGAAGTCATTACTATATTGCTCCGGACTTGCTAGGTCCTTCTTCGCGACCTCTCCGTAGGCCAAAGGCTCTACTGCCTCGACTTTCTCGGCGAAGTCGGGCGAAACGGTTGCTGCCTCTTCAGTAGTGCAAGTAGTATTTGAGCTGGGGCCTTCATCCTGGTCGGTATCGCTTGCTTCGAGGGAGGATGGACTTCGTGAACCGCTACTAACGGCCGATGCTGATAACTCCGAGTTGTCGTCCACCAGCTCGCGATTCTCGTCCGTCTTCTCGACTGGCTTTGCGTTCGGAACTGAGTTGACCTCGGTAGTCCAGACCTTTTCCGGGTTCAAGTCGATTGGGGAGCAAGACTCGTCCGTCCATGCCAGAAGTTTGGGAGACTGTGATACAGTATCATTACCATCGCCATCGTCAGATGCGAGGCTGTCTGATGCTAATCCAGGACGATTAGAGGGAACGATCGACACGCCGTCGCTACTAGTCGCATCCTGAACCTCGTGGGTTCCTTGCTCAACCGTATCGGTTGCTGATAGAGCAGACATCGTGATGGACTTGAGGTTTTACCTAGTCGAGGAGTAAATATCGATACTAAGTAGATGGAATCGGTGTTCCGTACGGTAGAATGAAGTGAGATGTAGAGGTGGAGAGGTAGAGAGATAAGCCAGGAGCGTTAAAGAAGAGAAGTAGTCAAATCCAGAACGTGACCTTGTAGTAGGTTCCTTCCCTGTCTGATATCCTAGACTAGGTTGTAGCCTGTACAAGTTAGCATTTAAAGCATACTAATGCATGGGTAGGTGTGTGGTTCCCTGACCGAGTTGTACCAACTAGTTGAAGTAGGAAAATGGGCATTCAAAGGTTGCCCTGAGACTATCCAGAATCCAGAAAGGCCGTTACAGGCAATCAATGGCCCCTTGTTCGCCTGGTTCCAAGGTTATTGCATGAGAAGATTCTGCACAAAAGCCAGTAAGCATGAATGTCCGTACGAAGAGGGCGAATCAGTGGAGACTGGAGGAGAGTGCCCTATACGCACAGAGAACGACATCGATCACCCCCCGGAGGCGCACCAAGAGAACAAGTGCGAGACATTGCGAAACTGAGTTTCAGTTCTAACTCCACTTCGGCCGACAGCTCTACTGGTTTCCATCTGAGGACACAACAAGAACGGGAAAGAAGCCTCCGGGAAAGAGGACGGTGGATGACCGGACGAAAATAGAAGGGATAAATACGTACCTCGGAGCAGTGTTAAAGGCACAAAAGCTCGACACTGAGTGCCTATGGTCTTTCCAAGGAATTTTCCAAGGATTCACGGCATATATTCAAGGGACTATCCTTTGTTCACAGCCACTTAGGCCTTGCCTTCTCAGCAGGCTTGAGACTCTGGCATCCAGAGATACTCTTACTCGAATCCTGGTGCGCAACTTCTGACAGGTCAGTCTTTGACAGAAGTTAGATAACTTCAAAGATCCTCAGTTGTGGCCTGTGGGAATGTGAGCAAAGAAAGGGATTGCGTATTTCAATGTTGCTCCAGTTGATGCTGGGCATATGTTGTGAGCAGAGGAATGGTCAACAAACCTGAAATTTTGCTTCCGGCTTGATGGAGCCAAGAAATAAGGCGGTGCCTTTTAGGTGGAAAGGTTTCCAAAGGAGTGTATGCTCAAAAACAGAATGAGGCCGAGTGGCTTGCCTGAAGTCCACGTGAAAAGGGTGGAGTTGGATGCTGTAAGGGTCCAAGGAATTCCAGGAGAATGAATGCTGTGAAATTCTGACTATAGACTAGTAAAACTAGGTAGTATGTGCTTGAATTGAGGTGTATGAAATAGAATTGAGCCACTTGGAAGAGAAGAGGTAACGTGTCGTGAATCTCGAGAGATGTTTTGTGTTTCCAATTCAGTCCGTAGAGAAAACACAACAGTGGCATTCACCTGGTCAAGCCCTAGACACTATATTGAATCAGGCTCATCGGTGTGCGAGCGTGTTTTGGTGATATGCTGGTCTCCGGTCCAGTGGACAGTTTCTATGAACTCCAGTTGCAAGCATAGCAAGCAAGTGGAATCTGAGTTTGGATTAGAAGCGAGAAGGAACTGTCAATGATAATTTGATGAAAGGTTTGATTTGAGGCAAGCAGGATCATTCTCATATATTTAGCTTTCCGGGATGCTGAAAGCGGCTCATATCGGCCGGAGAGTTCCGGAGACCCCCCCTTTCCTATTGATACTATGAACGTGCGAAGTCACCATGTCGGGGGCAACAAGCCGGGATGCGACCGACTTTCACGTGTTATACCCAACCATAAAATATCAAATAATAAAAAGATGAAGACGAGAATCACACCTGTCTCATGAAATAATTGGACCCGTAAGCCGTCAATGGCCTCAACGTTGTCTTAGCTGTGTCATGAAAGGAAACAAAACTTTCGCAATCTGGATACGCATGGACAAGGGTGACAGTACAAGGCTACCAAGAAAATCAGACATGCTATAAGAGAATGAGGAGAAAAATAGCACTTAAGAGTCTATCTTTGTAACTTGATTCCACATCACAGACAAGCTACGGGTAGGTAAACTCATCGGATACACCCTTGAGTGGCAAGACTAGCTTGAAGATTTCTAAGGCACAGGTGAGCATTTGCTGAAACTTGAATAGCTAATGCCCTCGATCAATCCAGATACTCGGAATGCTGGTCGCTTTATAAGCAATACTGTCTATATCATACCTTGGGGCTGGCGCTCTACAAATGAAGCCATCCCTCCACCCCCTTTCAGCATGTAAAAGCCTGATTGATGTGTGAAGAGAGTAGGTCAAGGAACCAGTTAGCAACTTTGTTTAGGTAGTTGCTCGATGGACTTGCTCTTTCATGTCCCGAGGATTATAGCCAACCAAGAGCTTTCACAATAGCTATCAAACTGCGCAGCCTAGTCAAGAATTTCCCAAGCGATACAGCATCAAAAGCTTAAACGAATTGTATGAAGCGACCGAATCCTTCTCGCTTTGCTGCGTCCTTCCATCAGAGCACCATTCATATGCCCGTCGACGTAGCATTCTCCAATGAAGAGGTAGGTATGTTTCCCGTTCATCAGAAGCCTTGATTGTGTATAGAGACTTGCCGCCGAAGAGCATAGCGATATCATCGCCAACTCTCGATGCTGTAGGCACAACTGTGAGGGTCCCATTCTCTAGTTTTGTCATTCTTCTGCCGTGGCATACTGCTGTAATGTCGCCTGTCATGTAGTCCTTCCGTCTGGAAGATGGTAGGTCTAAATGGCCATCCGGTTTATCAATGAGGTCCCAGTGAACCATGCCAACACGATTCTCAGTGCCAACGAAATAGTTGCTCTTATTGCCATATAACTCTCGAGTCTTAACACCTACTAGAGTCTTACATACAGCAATATGCATTCTCTCCCTGGATGACTCAGGCGATGCTTCCATAAGCTTATTATGCCACGACCGAGGAGTCGCAACGGCTGGCTGGCTCATGATCATCCCAGACTACAGTGATTGTCGTAACGCGTAGATTGTTTGGAGCAGCGCCCTCGACGAAGAGCACCCCGCCTATAATCTCTGCCTCCGTGACTATCCCGGGAGCAGGGTCGCATAAGGACGAGCCTTCTCCTGTACTATGCCGACCTTTGCTGATGGGAGGGATTGATACTGTTTGCCTCCAGTCAGTAACCCAAGATGGAAGAGCAGGGTGACGCTTATTCCTCAGAGACGCATTGGAAATGTCTTCTGACGGCATGAAGACAAGTCCCAGAATTTCCAGGCTTGACGCCCTCAGGTGAGTGATAGCAAAACGCACGACATCAATGTAGACCTCACAGAGGGTCTTACTGTAGTCAACCGTGATGTGCCCAGAAGCACCGTCTGCGGCGTGGCCTAGAGGAGCAGAAACCTTGTCTCTCGCATCGGTACAGCGAGTCAATTTCATCTACGTCACGAGCTCGATGAGGCCCCTTTTAAGGCCCTATTCTTGCTTGATTTGTGCCAAGCATAGTGCAGCGGCGTTACTAGCTTATCCCGTAGCCTCGACAAAGCGGGAATCGAGTCCGGGAGTGCTCGAGGATCTAAAGCCAAATGCTACGGCCGCAAACAGTTTTATGTTGTCAAACTCGTAGTGTCCGCAGAAAAATCGGATTTCTCCTGGGGCTGTCGCTCCTTGGTAGATCTACGTTCTCTGCCAATACGACCGTGTCAGCATGTCGGCGATGTCTTCCCAGCATGTTCTCGTTGCCCGGAAATGCGACGCTGTCGACCCCGATGGTCGGCAAGACTGCGTCAATATCGTCCCCAGTCTCCTCAAGGCTACTTCGCAAATATGCATTGAGATCGACCATCATCTTGATAGCCATCTTTGTCTTGAGCTCATCACCTGGTAAGCTAAGCCAGCCAAAAACGCAATCGGCGTTTCATAGATGACTTTCATCTGTTGGACTTGGACACTTTTATCCTTCGGGGCCTTCTTGGTTTAATACAAATAGCATCAACCCAGAAGAGACAACTTCTGCTCCTGACCTTTTCGGCAAGATGTCGGAGCGCATCATGGAGGTTCTGCTGGAATGGAACAGTCCGGCCGTTGAGAGTGATCGGGTACCTAGTCAAGGGTGCTTTTTCGAACATCCGGACTGGCAAATCCCTAAGTATAAGACCAAGAAACACAGGCTGGTGCCTTGTCCAGGGGATGGGTGCCCATGCTGCATACTAACCCGCTGTCGTCGCTGAAAGGCAGGAGACGAAACCAGCCTTTCTCCAGCGGATGATAAAGCAGAGTCATACTTCTCGAAGACAAGGCAGGTAGAGTCAAGTCTAAAGTGCCCTTCATGACCCCTCTGTTGTTTCAAGATTTTCTAGCACTACGTACATGGTGACGACTGAATAGGTTACACGGCAGGAGGCTAAGGAGACTGGCATTTGACAGATCTTATACACCACTACGCCAAAAGGCAATACTTGTTCTCCCGTACTAGGTACTTTATTCTAGGTTATCTTTTGACAGCATATATAGGTACTCGCTACCTATCTCTTGCCAACCTCGGAAGAAGTGTCTGCCAGAAGTATGGAAAGGAGTTGCCGTTTTGCCCCGGCGTTTTCCCCCGATAAGCTCTTTTCGATACTTACCTGGTTGCTGGCCTACATGTAGTTGTGCGAATCTGAAAATAAAATTACTGTGCAACTAAGATAGAATCAATCCAATTGTCATATGAAGTTTATGTACATACTTCTAGTGCAATATTGAACGTGGAACTCGGCACGAAGGCGTCTGCTGACTCATCGTGACGATTTCTCTAAGGCGTGGGAACGACTTCCCGATAGGCGAAAACGTCGCTCAAATGGGATAGTAAACCACCGGTCGCATATTGGCCTGTGTGCATGACAGGGTTTGTTAAATCAGGGCACCGGAAGGGGCACGAAGAGGTCCCTGCATAGGGAGGCGCTTTAGTACATCTGATCCGTGCAGCCCTCTTCCAGATCTCACCTGGGCAACCGAAAAAACAAACGCGCCTTCCACTTGCCTAGGTAAAGGTAAGTACCCGGTGTAGCTCCTACCTCTAAGTATCTAAGGTGCAATCGCAGCCCTGGAGGACCTTGGATTCAACGTTGCCAGGCTCTGACCGCAACCAATTCCCGTCACTTCCGAAAACACTTTCACAAGATAGCCTACAACACCACCTTTCACTACCATACTTTCGACTGCTTCTCACCACCTCAATCACTTTCTGTCATAGATGGCCACCATCTGACGCTCAACTACACTCACTCATTATGTCACTACTCGGGGACATCCCTTTCGGCCTTGCCGCTAAGAGTGGGTGCCCAGTCTGTTACCCAAGTCTGCGGCCGCAGACACAACTGCTCCTATGTAGCGGCTGTAAAGTCGTCCATTATTGTGGTGCTGAGCACCAGAAGAAGCATCGTCCAGAGCACAAGGCGGCATGCACTTCCATCATCGAGAGCCGGGCAAAACTCGAGAAAGAGGAAGCCACACTTCGAGCTCACCCAGGCGACACCCGCGGTTACATGAGCGCCCGATTTGCAGCTGCCGACGCTCTACTTCAGATCGACACAATCAAAGCCGTCGAGAAGGCTTTAGCTCATTTTCAGGACATGCTGCGACTCTGTCGGTCCGACAATCTAGGCATCCGAGACATCGTTCCTGGCCTCTTACTTCGCCTCGGGCGAGAACAGGAATGCTATGATTTTCTCAAGTGGTGGGCTGTCATCGACGACGAGCACCACTACAATGGCCGCTATGATTGGACCGATGCAAGTCTGCCATACCTTGACGTCCGCGGAGCCGACGCGTTTGAAGCAGTGGACGCTTTTGCTAGCCGCTTGAGTCTCAGCCAGCTTGCCGTCCTTGCGCTCCTGAAGCTGCGTTTACAACTCGACATTGAGTCTTATGACCCGCAATACATGGATTTTGGGTCACCTTGGCTCTCTTGGCCCCCTCCCACCACGAAGTTCATGCGGCCGATTGGCGAAATTATCCAGAAGAAAGTCAGATCAATCACAAGTTCAGATGTGCCGGAAATCTTCGAGTCACTCGAGGATCAATATCAGGCTTTGTTTCGAATGGTGCACAAGGCGAACCCACATTTTTGGGAAGCTATAGTGGACGCATCGGAAGACACACCATCCTTGCCTTCAGCGTATAGTCGCGGCTCCGTTGAGGAGGCCACTTTGGCCGTCTATCAGTGCAAGAAGGCCTGCGAAGAAAGTTATGATGCTATCATAATGATTGAATCGGAAATTAGCAAGTTGACTGAGGTATACGAAGGCCCAGCTGCTGCATCGAATGGTGTGAATGCTGGAGAAGTCGCAGCAGCCTCAGAGAGACGAAGAGGTTCTGGCAGAGCATTCCCATCCAAGTTTTGTGCGTCCGCAGCAAGTACGCACCCAGACAACCTGTTCCCGCCTTCACGAACTGGTCAAGATGGTATATATCATTTCGTCCACCGCAACGACCGGAAAAAGGCTCTCGCATACGCTGACGGAGCATGTTCAAATAATGGACAGCAGAACCCCCAGGCGGCCTGGGCAGCGGTTCTTCGCCCACCCATTGGCGACAATAATCGTCCGTGCATTATGTCAGGTCGACTAGAGCTCAAGGGTCCTTTTGGGGATGAGAGTGTGGCAACTAGCAATCGGGCTGAACTTCGTGCAGCAATAGCCGTCTTGCGTCGCAACGACTGGCGAGCTGATGGGTTCACCAGTGTTGTCATCGCAACCGATTCATCTTATCTTGTCGATGGTGCCACTGGGTGGGTGAGAAGCTGGGTTTGTAATGGTTGGAAGACGCAAACTGGCGGTTCCGTTAAAAACCAAGACCTCTGGGAACTTTTCCTTGGCGAAGTAGAGAAGTGTAGAGAGACGGGCCTGGAAGTTGAACTTTGGAAGATCCCCAGAAAGATGAATGAGCTTGCCGACGCCGTGGCGAAAGAAACAATCCACAAAGGGCCAGCCCCAACCGACTTCGAGAACATGCCACTTGGCTCTTCAGCGGCTAGTGCCAGAACTCCAGGAGAGCCTCATGTCCTTTGCCTATGCTTAGAGACTGAGAACATGTTCAACGACCTGTATGCAAGCCTCATCTCGAGGATCACCGCTAAGGCCAAAATGGACCGAGCCACGACTGAAAAGGCCGCCTTGGACATGCTCACTCGGAACCCTCCGCCATCGGTGATCTTCGTCGCTGATGCAGGTGCTGCGCACTTCATGAAGGTTTGGGAGCGCGTCATTGATTGTCTTCGCGGAGGATCGACGGTGGTACTTGCAGCGAACTTCAGTTCATTCGTAAGTGAGGGCCAATTCAAACGTTGCTTTGGCAAGATTGGTCTACCCTGGGAAAGAGGGGGTTACCACCGAACAGATGTCAGTCTGCGTCCCACAGTTGTTGATGATCGCCTGAAGGAACGGCTCCTCCCCACCTATAGCCAAAAGGCCCTTTATGTTAGTGGAGTGGCTAGATCGGATGTGTGGTACGCTGGTGATCAAGATGAGGTGGCTGTGGCTTTTACGAAAGTTGGGAACGGCATGCTCGGTTACGTAGGTGATGTGAACGGGGAAGATGGCTCTGAAGCGGTGGTTCTCGCTATGCTTGGGCTGTTGAACTGAACAAGAACGGACCGAAGTGAAGAAAATTGACAAGCAGGGTAGTTGGTGCAGCCCCCATATGATTCTTACTGGGACATTACGGGGTCCGACTTTTAGTGACCAATCCTCATCACTGCCTCCTCACTTGGCCGAGCCGATAGTCTATTTTAAGACATTAAATAGAAGAATCAATGGCCTTCAACTCGCGTCATTATTTCTTATTTTTAGCTCTTGACATTAACCTCGATTAATGATCTCGTCTGGATGTCGTAGGACAAAGGTCACAGGTGGTATAATAAACTCCATTTTTGGACCCTAAAACCTCCAGTCCAAGAGGCTTCCATACCAACTCTTCAACATTTGTGTGCAAAAGCTAGTCGAATGACACTGTCAACGAAGCCCGATGCACAATATTCAAAAAAATAACTGGATAACGTTTATACAAGATATACACCTTGCAGACAAACACCAATAGGATGAACAACCAAGGTATAAGCGCTTCAATTTCGACGGCTTAATTATAAATATTCGGTCTTTTATACTTTTACTACATTTACTTGAGCCTTTAACGAGAAGGGGGTGGCTAATAAGAGAAAAAGGGGGGAGTTCGTTTTCTAGCACTGATCCACATGTGGCTTGTGCGCCCACATTCTGCTGACACAGCTCCCACTGTGAAAGATCCGAATCATAGTGAGTTTCTCCCATCGTTTTCTTGCCAGCACCTTGAATATGGGCAGCGTAGCTTCAGTTAATGACAAGAAACGGTTAGAGTATTTAGTCGTTGTTGGTGGCAAAGTTGCTCAATGCGATTGCAGATCCATGCAGGCTGCTACACTGGCAGAAGGATGTCAGCAAAAGCGCTCCATGTGCGAGTAATACTGTCATATAATATGCCACTTCACGTACAATTTACACAGTATCGTACGCATATGGGGCACTTTCGCTGACGTCCTTCTGACTGCCTGGGGTCGAGTACATATAATATCTAGCGATCGCATTACTCTAATCATTCAAGTTACTCACAGCCTACGCTTCTTCATCACACATTATAAAATGGGTCAAACAAATTCCTCTAGCCAACCGGCGCCTGATCTTGAAAACCAGCTGGAGGAGCCCCCTTATAGGATTGACACAGCCGGTGAGTGATGACATGCTTTATGGAACTATCAAGTCACTTACCGAACGAAATAGAAAAATTCCAAAGCAGACTTAGTTGCGAGCTTCGCGAGCATTGCCTGCTGTTTCAGCGGGACAATCTCAGGGAGGCTTTCGGTATCAGCTATGACCCGAACAATAACATGTCCGAGGGACAATTATCCTGGGATTCGCATGCGCTTACCGTCTTTCTCGGCGCCGCAGTGCCGGTTGAATTGAAAGCAGACTTCAATGTTGCGGGCCCTCTCCTCTTCAAGGCCATGGTTCGCCTCGGATCTTTTCCATTCCATAACCGGCGAACCCCTTCGAGGCTCAGTGCAGGTGAGTAACATGTTAATTCCTTAGGCCCGTTTCCCCAGGAGGCTTTCTTGTAGGAACCCATGTTCCTGCAACTACTTTTTCTGCTAGTGGGCGATTATGTCTCAGAAAAGACAACCAACTCAACACGATGCTACAGATGAGGCCTTCCTTTCTATCATCTTTTTGCTACGTTTGCATGAGAAAGTCACCGAGTTCTCATTCTGGGATGAGGACGTGGATGACGGGATATGCCAACAATTCCGTGATAGATGGTTCCGTCGTCTTCTGTTCCAGGTCATGTCCGACAAGCCCGACTCAGATTCGGAGCTTGAAGAAGAGGAGCAGGACAAATCTTCGGCTAGAGATGCCGCAGATGATGAACACCTCATCCAAGTTCGCAAACTCCTCCAAAAGAGGAACTTCACACGCGATATGACAAGACCCAAGCTCAAGATCCAATTACCGCCCGTGATCGAGGTGTCGGAACTCCCTTCATCGAGGTCGCGTGATCTGGCCGGCATGGTTCCAAGAGAGGACTTCAAAGCACTCCTCAATGTGCTTTGTGGGATTCGAAATTCTACGTCTATAGACGTTGATCAGCTTGTCGAGACACAAGGTACCGATTGGCACGGGTTCGAAGCAATTCTCACGACTATAGAGGTAAGAAACATCCAGGCACCTTTTGATAAACCGCATTAACTCACAAATCGCAGCCGCATTTTTCTGAAGGGTTCCGTCATTTATTCGACCCTTTCATCCATTTTAATGACTGGGTACCGATCGAGGCCGAACTTCCAAAAGCGCCGGATATCTACAATCCGCCGCGATATGACGGGCTATTTCGCCACAAGCCTCACCCTAATTCGTACTGGCCTGACGATACTTCATGTCCTTATGGGCCAATCTTCACATCTCGATCCGTAACATAGTGTCTCAAACATGCAGCATTTCCTTCACATTCCTTTCTGCAAATTATAACTCCATGTATAGCAGAGAGACGCGGGACTGGTGCTGGGGAGGATGATGTTGGGTTAGGAAAAGCTTCTACTTTACGAGGCCCAACGCCAATTCCCAATATTATTCAGACTCACGTGCTCCCTGAAATATCACCCCTAAGGCGTTGCGTAAGCCTACAGAATTCATGATGGTAATCCTTGCCGAAGAAGTGGTTCTGACTACTTTGGCGTGTACATAGATCTAGAAGCGATCTCGTTCCTGAAGACTAAGTGGAGATATTTAGCGTCGTATTCCTTGGTGGTGGTCTGGCTACTCAGACTTTCGACGCCAACGCAAGAGTAGCTCGAACAGCTGAGCACCAATAAATTGGAAACAGTTTAGCCTCAGGGACTAAGGCCGGCCGATGCCAAAATCTCGACTTCAGTCTACGCTATTAGTTGCCTTATTAGGGATATAAGAAGGTAGGTACGTACGGAAACCCGTATTCTCCCATTTTCAGTTTGTTTAGACATAGCACAGACTCAAGTCACTCTTTTTCAAACCAATTGGTCTCACTAATTCGTTATCTTCAGGCATCACGCACTCGTTTTCAATATGGTTGCATTGTCTGTGGTCGCCAGTGTCCCGGCACTGAACCCGTGCGCCCTGAGCTATTATACCAGCCTCATCAGCCAAGTCGCGACCCTCCCAGCGGCGCAAAGCTACTGCAGCTCAAACTACCCGGTAGCAGCCAGTACGACCACAACCACTGCCGTCGCGGACACGATTACTTCTACCGAGACACTATTTGTGACCGACAGCACTGCTACCGAGACCGTAACCAGTACGGTAGTGGACTTCATAACAATAACCGCAGACCCAACTACCACTACGGCGGTTGAGGTCTACACTGCCACTGAAACGGAAACCCAAACAACAACTTCCACGGTGATATCTGCCACTGTTACTGCTTGCCCAACTACGTCCGTGTTTAAACGCAACATTCCCACGCGCAAGCCATGCAAGTCTGTCACTCCTTCAACTAGTCCCCGCTCGTCTTATCCGACTTCTGGTACCAGTAGCGTTGCCAGCGCTTCTTACGGAGCCACAACGAGTAGCTCCGCATCGAGCGCAGTCACCTCCTCTTCCACTTCCTCTATATCTACCTTCACGCTCAGCAGCAGCAGCAGCAGCACCTCCAGCACGCTGCTTCTCGATGCAACACTATGTTCATGCATTGAGACGGCGGCTACCAGCACCGTGACGGAAACAAGCACTCCCGTCGCCACTGCCACAGAGACGTCGACTATCGAGCCGTCGCCGGTGACAAGCACAGTCCTCACCACAACGACCAGCTCAGCTACCGAAACGCCCACATCAACAGTCACCTCATTCACAACGACGACCACCACAACCACCGAGACAACCACCACATTCACGACCGCAACCTCTACAGCCTACGCATCGGTATACTCCCAACCCGCACTAGCCGACGGCTGCGGCTGCAGCTTCGAGGTGTACTGCGACACAGGCGTCAGCGGCATTAGCATCGAGCGCATGACGCCCGCGCCCGACTACCAAACGTGCATCGAGATCTGCAACGCTCAGAGCAACTGCGCCTATGCTGTTTTCGACAAGGGCTCGAGCACGTGCGTCATATCGACGTCGTCTGCCGGGAGCAGGTTTGATAACGCGGCGGGTGTCGTTATGACCAAGGACATGTCGAGCTGCAGCAGCACTTCCTCGGGTACGTGTGTGGCTCAATAGGCGTGGTATTCTGCATTTTGGGGAGGGATATAGCCATTTAAGGAGGAGTGAACGGCCATTGAGTATGACTCTCCATAATGTAATAGATAATAGCCGTAATCCGACACCATGTAATTCAGTTTAATTGCCATTTAACTCTTCTCAGTGCCTAATGATAATTTTTGTCTGTATTGCATGGAAGGTACCAATCTTACAATCCTGTTCGTCCCCCTAGTTGTGAAAAGGGGTTAAATCGGTGAGAAGGTAAATCAATCCCGCTTCACCCCAACGCCCCCTACCCGGCGCAACCCCACACGGAAACCATCCAAGTAAACAAGGTCCAGAATTACGGCGCGATATCCGACGACGAGCGCATAGGGGGAGGTTCTGTCGGTGACAGATGCGGAATTGACCGAGTCACCGTCAACCCAACGGCAGTGTCGAACTCGTTGGAACACGGTCGCTACACAAAGCCTGCATATGTGCTGGGAAGACACCGCAGATGAACTGACGGCCCCGAAGTGGTGACGGCATCTTAAGTTATATCGAGCTTGCTTACCTGTGCGAAGAAAGCATCGTACCAGTAAAGCCGCTCAGGTCGACCGAGGACCATCAAAAGTGGTGAAAGAACGCTTGCCCCTGAGGAGATAAGCACTGTCCACAATATAGGCGTACGATTCACAAAACTTTCGATAAAAAGGTTAGCGACGGCGCCATAATAAGGGAGCGAAGGGTTCGCAACCAGGCCCCAAGATCTAATCACTCATGCTTACCGTGTGACTAACTAGTAAAGCCCTCAGGTCAAGGCGATGTAACCTGTTCAACCGGGCCCCGCGAAAATTAGAGGCAACAATAGGCGAGTACATCCGAATGATGTGATCTGAAGTATCAAATCTGTACCATTTCCACGTAAATTCCGCAAGGTTGAATCCGCTAGATCATGATCGTGGCACATACCCTATTCGCAGGCGTATCCACTTCCTGCCTGGTAGGGCTGTCGCAAAGTACCTCACGCATATCGTGATACACATGCTTTTGGCTGCCGCAGGGCTGTGCCGCGAAGGTCCCCATCCTCAATCTTTTCACTACCGCGGTACTTAGGTATACGTACGTCTTGCTACACAGAAGAGTTCTGGTGAGCCCGCAAGCGACTCCTGGCCCTAAAGATCTATAGACTACATTCATGACTTATATGCTCTGACCAGTCAACGTTTAGGAGCGTTAGATCAGTGGTATCAAGACGCGCCGGGGATGTTCCTGGAATATAATCAAAACCTTGTTCACGTATCGTTCTTAAGTCAATATTCCGCTCCTTTGTAGTAGGGCACGACAGCCCCGAGGTTTTAGGCTCATACGGCGTCACTTATGTTACGGTTTGACATTACTCGACAGTCAAGTGGCAACAGCCTCAATCTCGTTTAGTTGATTTCATATAGTAGTATCAGATTGGGCCATCCCAAACTAGACCGGAGATCGTTACGATAGGGGGGGGTGGATATGGGGGCATAGATACTTCAGGGCAGGCAAAAAACTGATTTAGCCCTAGCTCGACAAGAATTAGATGGAGGTCTGTACCAGACCTTGTTGAAAACTGGTTTAGAGAATCCTCCCGTCCGGATCATGCACAGACTTGTCCCGTTGGATCAGCATCACCAGACGGGACATATTATGTTATGAATTGCCCCGAAGACTTAGGCAGAGAGGACGAAGGAATCTCCCGCACGAGTGGAAGTTATCAGAGTTAGGAGAAGTAGCATTCCTTACGGATGAAACAGTGATGTGAAGCCATTCAACAAACAAATTTAGCCTCATACACGAAAAGGCTCGACTAGATTCTTAGAAGATGCAATATGTACGGGAAACGATGTGGAAGGATCGATAAGCATACAACGTTGGTAATCCTCAGAAAATTCCCCAGACCTCCAGGCAAGGTGGCTTAAAACTCCATGAGCCTGTCGGGACCGAGTCTGGGTCTGGGTCCGGGGTCGAGGCGGATTTGCGTCCCGGACGGAGTATCCTAGGATGACATAAGAAAGCGTTACTAAAAGTTAAGTAAGCATCACCGACTTAAAACGAGGAGCGTACTTCTTCCCAATGTGAATAAGACGGCAAAGTTGAGCTCGCCGAGATTGATATGAATTTGCGATGAAACCCTGACGATGATCGCCGACATGAAAGATGATACTTAGTTGGGTTAGCACATCCACCGGACGGTATTGGATAGCAGAAAAATCGAGAGCGAGTACGTGTCGTGGAGGGTTTTCCGCCTTGAGTTTTAAAGTGGTGCAACCTGGTACATGACCACTTTTTTTCTTTAAACACATTTATTAGCGAATCTCGCATGCAGTTATAAATTGAGCCTCCATTGAAACACGAAACACACAGCGTTGCCTGAATGGGTAGCGCAGGGGTTGGCACAGCTGATATGCTGAAGTAAGCCTGTGATTTCCAAATGAGGACAATGAAGGCGAAATGCTGCAGAGGCGACATCGCCTGAAAGATAGGTAGGTGCCTGATGTTACGCAGTCCGGGCCTCGTCCAGAAAGGCGACCAATGTGAGCGCAGAGACCCTGATAATGCAAGTAATTTGAGATCACGAAGCTACATTGGCGAGGTGCAGCTGAAACGACCAAGAAAAACGGCAAACCCGTCAGTTTTATTATTAGAGAACAACTGTTAGTTTTTACCTAAATGCGACGTGTTGACCCGGGGGTGCGCTTCACGATACTGCTGGTATGCAACTGAGACGCGGAATTCGAACTTTGCCACTGGAACAACCGGAATGAACTTTGCTTCGCGAACTTCGGTCTGCTTAATTGTGACCTTCGTTGTTGGGCTAGATACCAATCGAGATACCAGACCTCCGCCGTCTTGGGATGGGACTGTGGAAAGGCTGATAAGCCCCGGGGAGTCGTAGGGTGAGCTATGTCAGCAAGGCGTAAGTAGGTATGTTTTCGTGTAATCTAGGCGCGAAAGGCTAGTGGTGACACAACCAGTTCGGTAAGACGTCTTGACTACTAGAGCCGTCGTTGACTTGACACGCATGACGTCGATGCAGTTGACGCATGTTCCTTGCATAAGGCAGATCAAGGGGGGCTGATGTGTAGATACCAGTTTGCGTGCGTGCGACGACGGCTGCAGTTGCGTCTGAGAATGATCGGCGTGCTACTACTTCGTGTCCCATCCGCAACCCACAGCTGCGTTAGTGGGACAAACGCCCGCCGCACCGGTATCACCGCGGACGGTCCATGGAGCAACATTGGTCACCTCATAACAGGGTGAGTTGACTGTGTTATGTAAACTGGCTTCCAACACGACCGCGGATCGACCGCGGATATGGTTCGCGATATCGCCCAACATCGATTCAATATGTTCTTGGCATAACGGCATTTAACGGAGGATCAGCAGGGTTACAAGGCCCGGGGTTCGCGGTAATGTCTTCAATTGGCCCCAGGAACCCTGGTGATAGCAAGCATTTCAGAGCCGGTGCAGCTTGGAGCCTTTCGATAACTAGCCGTCCCAGTCAGATGTTTAGATCGTTCTCGGATCCCTCGAGGCGGAAAAGCCTATCCACTCCCGTATCTTGGTTCCCTGTCGGAGTGGTAGCCGGTAATATTTCGTATTCCTTCCTGTCACGTAACGTACTTAGGCGCCGTGATCCCTAGTTGACATTGCTCTTCAGGGCCGACAGCCGGCACAATAATCAGATCGTCTTATTCTTGATTGCCTACCCTAAATTAGAATTACCTGGTGGTATAAGTGAATTATTCCTTGGCCGAGGTTGTAATGAGGGATTCGACTGTGTCTTGAACGATCCTGGCTGAAAAGACCCTGCAAGCGAGCACAATAGACAGATTGAGAAGAAAAAAGAAAAAAAGGGGAAAAAAAGGGTCAGAAGGTCGATCTTAGCTGAGCCTTCTATCGATGTCGTTCGTGTTGCCTAACGGTAATGTCCTAATGCAGGGTCAATGAACAGGAAACAAATGTCCCTCACTTGGAGCCGAGAATAGCAGCTCAAGATGAGAGTTATGCGTGTGTCATAAGCTGGCGAATGCAACCTCATTCGTCATACTTGGCAAGTCGTACTCTTCACCGTTTCAAGGGGTCCATAAGGCCGCGTGGGCTTGTTCTGGAAAGAAAATAGAAACTTCTACGCTGTTGGTTGGTATCATTGGCGACTCTTCTATCACCTCTGGTGGTTGCAAGAATTTCGAGCCCTGGCTATTGGCCCCCATCCCACGTGCGGTGAGTTGATGCTGACTCTGTCAGCATCAAGTTGATCCAATTGGCGGTAGGACGAGCGGGAGGCACCGAATCTGAGGGCTGGTAAGGCACAGAGCGGACTGGAGCGACCTATTCTAGTTCGTTTGGGACAGGGTTCATCTCATTCGGCGCACTCGGTAGCAGGGATACTTCCGGATCTGGACGTTGAAGGCCGCTTGGCGTAATACCATACGAGTTGTAGTGAGGTAGGCATGGGGTTTGGCGAGGCTCGGTTGACATGCAAGACGCTTGTCGAGGAAGGATTGAGGATTTTGCGATTGATTCCTTTGAGATTTGAGTCAGGGGCTATTTAAGGTTATTATTGGCTTTTCAAGCGCGCTGATTTCCCGATCGGGGCACGTTTGTGGCTTAAGCACTTAACTGAAACAAACTTTGGCCCCCATCCATCTCGATTACTCACCTTTCACATGGAACCTTGGAAGGTGCCAGGTGGTCTCGCTGGTGGAGGTTAGCAGGTTCGCACGCCGGGTAGGCAGGTACAGAAGCCCTAGAGGTGAAAAATTCAGGCCCATCCAATGGATGGTGACCGCCTAGCATATCAGCCACACTGGGTCCGCCTAGATCTACCCGACCCCTCAGCCCCTCTGTCCGCACTGACATCTCTGCCTACCTCACAAAGTCATAGGAGGCGTCTACCTATATATTTGTAACGCTTACCGGAATAGGTAACACCATAGCGCCAGCAGGCCTAGTACAATCCTCCGGGGTATGAAACGTTAAATCGTATACATGGCCCGTTAAACGGATTTGGGCAGTATAATTTGCCACTTATTAGATTATGAGATCTGTATTGGTTGAAACAATTTAGGGTAAGGCCACCGATATCTTGAATAAGTATAGCATCATATAATAATATATGAGAAAATACATTAAGGAAAAAGGTTATTGCGATTAATCAGTGGGGCTTTTGTACAAATTTAACGTTTCATACCCCGGAGGATTGTAAATGACCCGGTTACGCGCCATTGGTACTGTTAGCACCTAAAGTTTGGTAGTGTAACTGTGGCACACGGGAATTAGAAGGGCGCATGTCGCTTAACGCTTAGCTTCCACGTAACCTCCCCAATACAACATGGCGCGCACAACAACTTCGTCCTTCCTCGGTCTTCTACCTCTTACCTTTCGCTATACCGATGCTAAAGTGTGGTGTTATACAAGGGCGGTATGTCGACCCAGACCACCGGATTTGGCGCAAACTCCGGTGATACAAGCCCTCTCCTTCTGTTTGCGGGCTCCCCTGTTATGGCCGCGAACAAGCGCGGCCCGCAATCATTCCCGCCGACAGCGTCTAGTAACTAACACCGCGGTCTAGAGACCATCTCAAGGATGAAGCCCCGTATGGGGTTAGCAGAAGCGAGTCACGGTTTAGACCTCTCTTCCTAAAACTCTTTCCAACTCCCAGGCCAGATTCTGCTGCATTTGGCTCAGCCCGCCTCGCATACACCACGTTACGAGAATGTAACCCGTTATGCATTTCCGCTTCTCTCATGTGTTAGCCTTACATGTTCAGCTCGCATGATCCTGTCCTGCTGTGCCCGAGATCACATAATAACACATAGAAAGTGTGGCGTATCTGGCCGCGGATCTTCAGTCCAATGCTACGACAATATCCTTCATGTCTGTTCCTTCTGTGCCTGACACGATCGTCTGTTTTGGTAACCTTTTTCCAGTCAACATTAAGCAGGTTCAACCTCCGTGATCACTGATTGCTCATTCCTCATCCATCACTAGAATGTAACCCATCTTGAACCACGTACAGGATGTGATCCTGGCATATGCTCGTGCCTAGCCAGGCGGAATGAGCTAGGCACAGGGCGCAGTCTCTGAATCCCGGACCCCAACCAACATCGTCAGTCATGTTAACGTTCGATGCTCCCAGGCTCCACCGGAGCTTGAGGCCATTATCAAACCATCTCCGAAAACCACGCTAAGACTCCCTTCGGGCCTCGAGTCCGGGACTGTTGCGGCACATAGCCAACTTGTGGCCATTCTTTTGGGTCTCATCTATTCACGAGGTCCAAGCTGTTCCTATTTTCGTTTCAAGCCTATGCTACATCGAGCTTGATGATTATACCTCTTCGTTGTTCCGCCCTGCCCACTCTGAATCTGTTCTACGCACACGACGAGGCATATTGATGTAGGCAGACTGGGTCTTGACGACGTCCAAAAGCAGTATACACCATATGCATCCCTCGTCAAACCCATGCGGGTGGATCTAAGGTGTGGTCCACGGAATCCTGCCGTAGGGCTGAGGCAGTGATCTAATCTACCGTGGGTGTCCAATTACTACATGACAAAACTGATGTCGAGACACCAGATCACTCGGTTACACATGAATAGACTATATAATCCTCCTCTCCCCTCCCGTCTATTGATCCTTTTAGTCGGGACCATCTCAAGCCACACCAATATTTTACTCTCTCGCTCACTCGGAACGATCATCCTCCTACACATTCAACGTTTTGATCTTCATACCTCCAATACATTTAGTATGGTCTCCCCTAAGCACTGACCCTGATGAATGGACATGTTGACTGTGTACTTATGAGCTATTTACCTACATATCCATACTGACGCCTAGTCCGCAGAGGAAGCAGTAGTCTACCTTTCGCCAGTTGTATCAAGGAGAAGCCACAAGCAAGAACGATATCTTCATCGGAAGAGCGAATAGTAAAATCGAAGAAGGAACTTATACTGTCCTGTCGAAAGTCACTGTTGGGCGCAGCGAATCCAATCGAATTCGAGGTCTCAATCACCGAAAAAAGCCAGAGAGACGAGTAAAGCATATCTCGATCTAATCAATCCAGAACCATCGGAACATTCGATTAGAAAGCCAGTTCACCTACGACACAATGCCTGACTCTGGATCTGACGCCCCTTCCAACGACACCGGCTCCAACAGCCCCGACTCTGGGTCCGAAAGCACCAGTCGTGGAAGAAGCCGTAGTGGCTACAACTAAATCTCCAGTCTGTATTGAAATTCGTCATTAGGCATGGAATGAAGGAGTTTTAGGGGTTCGATGGATTATTCTTTTTTACCTTCGTTGAAAGGCTTTTTTTTCTATCGGAAGTGGTTGAGAGGAGCCTGCTTCTGTGTCGCGAGCACGCCAAACCCAATGCTATCTCGGAAAAGAGAGTGCCTTCTTTTGCTTTGCCTTCCAAGACATTCTTCTTCTACCAGCGGCTTTGAGCTGCCTCTTTTTACTGATGGATTTTTTTGGGATATTGGGCGGCGTACGCATTTGGAGGCTTACACTTTAGATATAGACTACGGCTTCGGTTTACCCCGGAAGTCTATCTGCGCGAGCAACGATACACCGAAGACTGCCATGCGGTCTTGAATAGAAGTTTTCATCCCACATTTGCCTCCGTGCGCCCGTACACAGCTTTAGTGTCCGGCTCGTCGTGTGTCATTGTGACCCTCGTGAGATCTAGTAACAATATCACCAAAACAGCAGCAACTGGTGCAGTTCTCCCCAGGACACCAGTCTGCTCAGCTACGTCTTACCAAGCGGGTGCTCGTTCTACTACGATTTCCATAAAAGCTTATTTGTGCGGAATCAAGATCCTCATGACGCGTCCGAGTGACACAAGTACTGCTACGTGGTAGTTGTTTGGCGTTCTGGGACAACTTAAACTCCAACAATCTTCCGCTCTGGACCTGATACCAACCTACGCCAAGTCCCGTGACCATATTGTACCTGCCAGTCGGGAAGGAATACAGGAAATCTGCCTTTCCACGGTGGTGTCCGCTGTAGAAAAGCCGGCTGATAGGCTGATGCACTTTGTCAGGCTTGGGTACGGCGCCGCTATGGCACCGCCGGCGCTGTGCCGCTGACTAAGGCACCAACAAGCATGCCGAATATACTGAAATTCGCTCTAGACTCGTGGGTTTTTATGTCTTGCCGCACGGGTAGGGCCGCCCCCATGATTACGTACCCCTCGATGCAGCTTACGGGGGCCAGGACCGCAAGACGTTCTTAGGTAAGTTAATCAGGCATGATGTGACAGCGTCTAGTTTCATATATGCCCCTATTTCTTACATTATATAACCCGGTGCTACTGTAAGAGTGTCCTGTGTAGCCTATTACCTATAGGTACACTTTGGTGAGACTTGGGATATCTGCCATATTGGTGTGATGCTCTACCGGAGGAAGAGGATCGCTTATCGCGCTTATTGTTATTAATGCCGACGTTTTTCGCATAGCCAGTACCGGAAAATCTTGGGCGGTGGGTATCGTGAGATTCTAAAATAGGATGAGCGGCCCTAGGTTAGATGCCAGATCCCGCTTGTCGGTGGGTAGGTAACATCTTTCGTGCTGACGAGCACGGTTTGAGCTGGAGTCAGTTTAATTGGCTACGCCGTAACCTAGACGTCCACGCCATCCCCCGTAGCCCTGAATACTCACCCAATGCGTTACTGACCTCTTGAAATCCTCGACATTTCCATTCCGTCACTTACAGATTTCACACGGTTGACTGAGCCTCTTTCAAAAACTGGACTCAGGGGTCGAGCCTAAGAATAGGGAAGCTGCTTTAGTGCAGGCGCAATGGGCGGTTCCACGAAGGCTTGTTTCTGCCCCTGAAAAGGGCTTGGTTGGCATCTTCATATGCCGCTCGCTAGTTGAGTAGGTGCTTGAGGTAGGTAGGTACCTAACAACCTAAATCGCTCTCCGTTGATAAAACCGGTCCGTGTACCGTCGAAGTTACAGCATACTGACAGATGAATAGAAATCTGCCTTTATACCCCTTCCTCGAGATCCGTAGAGTTTTCCGCATCGATACTTCAAGCCTAACTCGCTGTTGCCTAACCCATATACCAAAACTTGACGCCATGGCTCCGGAGCTTTTGCCTATTCGACTCTGGGGATGAGCGACCGACATCTCCGACCATAGAGATGATTCCAGCATCGAGCGGTGTTGACTCTTACATCCCTGAACCGGAGGCTAGCCCTCATAGCTTCTGTCAGGAGTTATCCCTACGGGATATGAGACCTTAGGACAAAGAGCTCCGTACCATATGTACGGAGGAGTCCTCCCCTAGATAGGTTCATAGTTCCTTGCGGCACAACGTTGCTTTTCCCTTCCTGCTCGGTCGGCCTCGTGACAACTTCTATAAGGGTCGTGTCCATGGTTAAGATGATCATTGACGTCGCCGATGGCAGTATTTGACGATCTGGTCTTATTTCCGTTCGGCGAGATAGCCAAGTTCGGCAGCAACCCCGGGAGACAGAGACGCGCGCGCCTCTCGTCATATCTCAAGGTCTCTAGAACCGGGGACTCTGGGCGCTCGTCCGCTCGAACTGCCAATCCTATTCGTTGTCTCTTGACTCGGTATCATACGGTATGTTCGCGGCGTCTGTGTCTTCAAAAGCACCATACAGGCGTCTACGGTTAGATCTGTGCTCAAGATCGCCACGGCATGGAAGTCATTTGTCGCGTTAGCCCCACCGCCGCGCCCCTCGTATTTCAGGCAAGGGGCCTAGTGAATCTGCACATGGGTTTACACTAACTTGTGCACTATGCTGCATGGAACAGTTCCCCATGCTGGTCTATAAATATCTCGGGCCCAACCGCGATGTGCGTGACTGAAGTTCTTCAGTGAAATGCGTTATCCGGTCTGTGAATGGATGGATTTAGCCAAGTTGGGCCGTACATCGTATGAAGCCCGGCGGTTAATGATGTGGCAATCAGATACAATACCTAGTTGACATTTAAGCCTGCATTTTGTCGCAAGATTGGAAGAAGAGAGACACGGTTGACACGCTCCTTCAAGATGTCGATATACGATGTAGTTTTTCAATGGCGCCGCTGGCGTGGGAAGCCCCGGGAGAGTCTCCGGGACACTTTATTATCTAACGATCCGGCCGATTGGTAGCGAACCAGTGAGGAGTAAAATGTTACATAATCCAGCGCCGACCTACTTCATCAATATCAACATTAAAGGCAGTCCCCCCGCGATTCAAAGCTTCATCCGGCGCCTACATAGTACAACTTCAATTGCCTACGTTCTATCTGCGACGGCGACTCAAAGCTTGAGCAGACCCTACGTATTTAGTCATGAATTCCCATTCTAACGTCCTTATTCGCGGCTAATTTACGCCGCTGACTTGCTTGCACGTTCCGGGTCCCTTGCAGCATACGGCCATGACTCCCGCATCAAGGGACGAGAGTTGTGCCGCTTGCTTACATATCCGCATATCCGTCCTCCTCCGGCAGGAATCGCGACCGCGAGGCATTAGTAAAGTGTCACCCAGCAAACGGCTTATCTCCGAGGAGTTGATGGGACGAGCATTATCCCAGAAGAGTCCTGGCGGCCGTATGGAAATGGGATGACCTAGGACCTAGAAGGTATATGTTCCGCTCATGCGCCGCAAGATCATCGAACGGCTGCTGGAGACTACCTAGTCCCGCTGTCCCGTAAGAATGGTCTAGTGACATTCGCGGTTTTAGCGGGAGCCAAGACCCCTGTTACGCTTAGGAAGAACGGAGAAAAATGTAATGACAATCTAAGTCCGTACGGATTCCCAAAGAGGCGCTCGTTCTCGGGCCGAGACTCCTACTTCGCGGAGAAGAGTCATATGCGATGGCAAGGGCGTTGACCTCGTCCCGGCTTCCCCAGTGAATGATCTATCCAAGAAGACCTAAGGTGCGGCAGCGCCGGCATCTTTGTGAAGACGTGGTTCAAGATCCGCCAAGGGAGCTTCTTGAGTATCGATCTCTCGCGCATCTTCATTTGAACCCTAACATATCTCCACCGAATCTTCGACGAATGCTTGAAGTAGTGATACATCCAGACCTTCACTAGGAACTATCATGACGAAAAAGCAATAGTCACAGCTTATGACATGAACGGCAAACATGCTGCTATCTCCCGCAGGTAGCCTTATAAGCAATGCTAACCTGCCGAATTCCTCTTGAGTAATAGATATTCAGTAGACTAATCTTACACAAACGATCACTAGAGGCAGGCATTACGTACTTCCTTCTTTTGCCTCCTTCTGGCGCCGACACCATTGAGCTCAGGCTAACCAGGCTACAGTCTGGACATGTCAGACTCAGGAGGGCTTTAAGCCTAGTTTCGCCGTGCTCCTCTCCAGCGTCGAGACAAAGGTAGTCTTCTGGAGCATCTGAACAATCGTCTCACTGGTGCAAAATTGTAAAAGGGGGGGTTAGCAAGAGGTTATGCTAGTATGGAGCGAGGGGGAGATGTCATGAAACTTCTTCCCGCAGGCGCATCTGACCACGATTGCAATCCTTATATTCCTTTTCTCGTAGTAAAAGTAGGTATTTGATGCAGTAGCCTAAACAACCTCGAGGTCAGTTAGGTATCCAAGGTCCCGTTGCCTTCACAATAAAACACACTTGCACTAGCCATTGCCTGGTAACGACGAACTGCCGCACAAGAGTCGCTGCATCCACCCTCCACAGCAGGAACCGATGAGTCCAAGAATAACAACCACCAATTGATCCTCCTCTGTTTAGAAACACTGTATATGCCAATGAGATGGAAGTTTGAGCCTATGCCGCCGACAGGAACCCAATCCAGGATGACCGAGGAAACACCAACGAGGAGCTTTTTCAAAAAAATAACACTATGCGATGGATGATATGCGCCAGTTTTCCGTATTCCAGACCGTCCCCCTTAGTTTCTGCAACGCCGCGGCTTCATTCGGACCTCGGGGGATAAGGGGGGAGAGTGTTCTGCAGTTCTTGCAGGCGGGGGTCTTGTCGCTGAGTATGTTCAAGCAATCGCATAGCCAGAACCGCTCTCGCGTCCGCGTGTTCAGCTCGTCCCCGGCGTTGTGGCAGCCCGATCGGATGCCGCAGTAGATACAGAACCGGCGCAGGTTGACCAGGGGCTGCTCGTCCGACGTCGGGGTCCGCAGCAGAGCCTGTAGCGGCTGGTTGCTCGCGAATACCCGGGCCGGCAGCACCCTAAAGCACATGTAGCAGCCGAGGTTGGGCGGGTTGAGGGAGTAGTGCTGCTTGAAGTCGCGCTCGGCCCGCAGCACGAAGGACACCTTCGTCTCGTAGGGGGCTAGGTACGGGTCGATGATCTTGTATAGCACCTTTGATTCTAGGTGGAGCCAGATAAGGGTCTCGTAAGGAAGGTAGCCGCAAATGCGGTCGATCACGTCTTGCGGCAGTAGTTCGAGTTTGGCACCGTTGGTCGGTAGTGGTAATGGTATAGGAATAAAGCTGAGGTATTGGCGAAGAGTTATCTTGAATAACTGAGATGCAAACAATCGAACCCGGTCTCCATGGGTCTCGTGTAAAGCTTGGCTGGTTCCTGGTAAAAGAGGATGTACTCTCGGCCGTTGAGTTGGGGCTGGATTCGGGTTGGGTATCGGTTGGAACCACTGAGGCTGCAGGTTATAATGTTGCTCGTTCCTAGCGGTGATGTTTGCTATCGAATAACATGACTGGGCGCGTTCCAGCTCGCTTATAATAGCCATATTGAAGGCCCTAGGCAAGGGATTCAAAAGCAGCGCGCCGCTAGTACACTTGAGTACACTTCTCGCCAGAAGCACCCTTATAAGTTAAACAGATTACGAGAATAGTACGATGCCGAGGAGACTTGAAAACAAGATCCACAGCTCGATTTATACTTGGCCACCTTACCATTGCAACGAGGTAGGTAATTCTAAGGAGCGGTCACGAGCGCGCGGCTTCCATGCGATCTCCGAGTAAACGCGGAGTTGCCGCAGGATATCTCGAATAGGGGGGCTAAAAACAAAGATGTGTACTCCACGTTCAGCTTGGCTGAGACATGGCATGGGCGTTGGATGCATGTCTGATTTGCCAACCGTGCATTATGATATCGGGATACGATAGATGCCTACAGTCGGTTATCAAACGTTGTGCCATTGCTCTTCTGCTTTAACCGGGATGTCAAGACCAAAGCCCTTGGTCCGGGACAGCCCGGTAGCGAATATGTCCTCGTCAGACTTGCCATCCCGTCGTATTATATAACACCCCTATCTATTGTAATGGGATGTCAAGTACTGTTAGGAAATGGGGGGATGCCACACCGACGATTGCGACTTGGAGTCGCAACAGGAGACTTCACGGTCAGCGTTAATTTTCTTGCTGCACTGAACTTGGAGAATGCAGATGCGTATATCTGCAAGACTAGGATCGTCCGTACAATCCCATTGGGCATTGAGCAAGCTTGAGCTATTACAAACGTTGGTGGCGTTTTTGCTTGATGTGATCTACTAGGGCTTCCCGCGAGATTCGCCATCGGTTTCGTCTCTACTCATTTCTGACAGACTTTATGTGATAATACCTAGTTGGCCAGCAGCCAAATTACAGACCGTACCAATGCCTTCTTGCGGTACGTTGGCTCGCATTTACAGTCGATTGTTAATCTTTTCCTAAAGCTAACCCGACTTTTTAATAGCAGATCGATGGTCGATAGATGTTAGATAGATGCAAGATGAATCACCGATCTATCCTAGTGTCGGATCTTCATAAGGTGACGCGAGGCATGCATGGAAGAGAGCCGAGGCATGAACTACTTCGAATTGTTCTTATGCAGCCAACAAGGTGGAACAGAACCTGCCATTCTTAAGAGTATCGGACAGATGACGAACGTGTCCTTTTCTACGCGTAGTAAGCCATGAAAGCCCACCCTGCTGCAATATGATATGTGATGGCATTTGATTACTGGCCGGGGTTTTTGTTTCCCACGGGTCACTTGGCTGTTGTTACACGTGGTGTCGCATTGCAATACACCTAGGGAGAAGGTTGGGCCACTCATGAGTGCGATCCAAGGTTATGGGTCTTATCAGCGTAATAGACATGGGCCATCCAGTATACCTAGGTACCTATGAAGCAGATGTCAAGACGTGTTGCTTTTTCTGTCATTTGCCCGAAGTCTTTCGAGTGGCATAACAATTCCATCAGGTTGCGGTAAGGAAAGGACGGCGAGGTCTATACAGAATCGTAAGGAAGCTCTCTAGCAGAATGTCCTCCTATTTGGGACGGGTATAGTCAAAGCTGGGGCCTCATCGGCGAAGACGCCTCGGAGAAGGAAATATGAGAATTCGGCTCGGTGTGAGAGTAGGCATGTACGCATCATTCTTAGCTTCAGGGACGGGATGGAGGCCAGGAGCGATTGGCCGAATCACCCAGCCCGAAGCAGGTTTATCACCTAGGGAGATACCGGTAGCCGTTGAACGGCTTGCCGACTGTCGGCCAAAAGCTCAACATCCCGACTCGATAGGTCATCGTACTGATCTCAACCCCCTTGAATGCTACGACTTCAGCTATTATGGTGGAGTCTCAGGCGGTAAAAATTGGATCTTCAAGCCGACATTAATCAAGCGATCAGATGACGAACCCCATTCCATACCTCGCTTGAAACTTGGCAGGAAAGCTTGACAAGGTCTAAGCATGGCCGGTTTATAGTTGAGTAGAGCTTGGCTATCCACGACATGTATCATTTCAATATTATTTACACGGGGGATACAGTATGCTCTAGCGCTGATGTAATAGTCTACTTTGATGTATCATCATTGCTCAAGGGGGAGATGGTGCTTCTACGTGTGTCTACCGTCGGTCATCGAAGCCCACTGTATACAACGTCCCCTATTTGCTTTTCAGCCCTTGTCCCATCATTGCCACACGACCACGACGATTATCTGAGGGGAAGATCCGGTGGTACGGGTCGGGTACCATTATGCAAGATACTTCGGCCGTATTTGTCGAGAGCTTCCGCGTCACGTATCTCCCTATTATCGAGCTACTGACACCCCTTCCAAGCTCATGCGTTGGCTCTAATACACTTCTGTACAGTTAAAAATCAAATTTCTGAACTCATTCCAAAGGGTGACTCTAAAGTGTGACTTAGTGGAGGCGCAAAAAACTAGACAAGCTTTTGTTGTTGCCGTTTTCGTTTGTCTCTCGATAATAGTACTAGATCTATCGGACTTGCATAAGATTACCGGCGCTGTAGAGAAAATGGAGCATTGTAGCGAAATTACGGCCCAACTCTTCATGGTCAGCGAGCCTGAGCCTCTGCCTGACGTGCTTCGGAAGGTCGGGCATGTTGCAGACACCAGTTGTGTCCATAACATCCTAACATGTTTGTTGTTTAAAGCGATCCGATCTCTAGCATTGAACGAGAGACATTCTGGCGAGACATACATACTGAGCTTTAGGACCAAGCTGAAAGTTAAGCATGCCTACGCTCGCCAAGCCTAGAGGACCCTACCATAGCTGGTGCTACTATGAGCTTTAGCACAAAACAGTCACTTGCCGACGAGCCCCACCCATGCTCTTAGCATATTATACAGTAGGTCCCTTTTACCCAAATCTCTGATTAATGAATTTGGATAGAGCATACCAGAAATCATTATCTCGGTAGCAAAGCAAGCAGGAGTTTGGTTTTATCGAGTAAATAAATGAGATTTTAATAATGCTTAATAAAAAGGTATCGCACTTATTAAACAAAAAATATAATGTAGCTTTAAATATATTGTTATATTAATTTAAAAGCTTTTTATTTTAATATTATTAAAAGAGTTATTTATATAACTTTATAAGCTATGGGTTATAAGCTTAAGTAATAGTTTTAATAAAAGCTTTATATAGATTTAAAAAGCTTTTTATTATAATATATTTTTTAGCTTTAAAAGATTTAATTAAGTAAGGCTATTTAAGTAAAAAGCTTACCCTTTAAGTATAATATATTTAGCTATTTAAAAATATAAAAAAAAGTAAATATAAAAAGGTAGTTAAATTAACGTTATTATAAGGTATTAACGAAGCTTATTTATATAAAAGCTAATATTTTAAAAAGCTTTTTAAGGTTTAGCTATGTTATTTATTAGCTTTTATAAAATTATTACTTACGAAAAGCTTTTTAGAAAGAAAAATATGTTATATTAATAGCTTTAGTTAGTTATTATTTACTTAATAAATAATATTTCTTAAAAGAAAAAAAAAATTATTTAAACCTTTAAAGACTTATTCTTAAGTAAATAACTTTTTAAGTAATAATATCTTTAGGCTATGCTTTTTTTTTATATTTTATATTTATTTTTACTTTTAGCTTTTTCTATATTAAGGATTAATAATAAGCTTTAATAACTTTTATAACCACTTTATTAAGTAATATAATAAGCTATTTATTTTTAATATTTTAAATTAAATACTTAAGTTAATAATACTTTTATAAAAGTTAAAAGTGTGTATTATTAAAGTTATTTAAGTATAAATAATAATAAGCTAAGTTTTTATTAATTATTATAAAGTAACTATAAAAGCTTTTAATTTGTTTTTAAGTTTTTTTAGTTTAAATTTAAATCTTAAATTACTTATTATATTAATTTAAAAAAAGTACTTAAGTCCTTAAAGGCTTTTATTTAAGCTAGTTTAAAAAGCTATTAATTAGCTTAAATGGGTATATATTATTATTTAATAACGGTAAAAAACTTTTATTTAATAAGTAGTTTTTTTACCTTTAAGATTTTTATTATTACTATTTAGTTAAAAGTATTATATTACTTTTAATATTATTTCTTTAAGCTAATTAACTAAATATTAGCTTTAATAAGTATATATAAATATTAATTTTTAATAATGTTAATTATATTTATATTAAAAAGTGTTATATAAGCTTTAAACGTTTATAAAATTTTTTAAACTAATAGTTTTTAATTAAGTTTTTATAGCTTAAGCTTTAATATAATTATTGTTAAAAGTAAGCTAAAAATTATATATATTATTTAGTTTTAAATTATAATATATTAAAAAAGAAAAAAAAAATGCTTAGTTAAATAAATAAGGTATTTTTTATACTTTTCCTTATATTTAACTATTAGATTTTTTTTAAAGGTAATAAAAAAAATATTAAAAGGTATTTTTTTACTTACTTTAATAATAGTTTATTATACTTTAAAAAGCTTTTTATAAGTTTTTTATTAATGCTAAGTATTTATATTTTTTATTTATTAATAAGTAAATATATATAAAATAATTATTATAAGGTAAGGTTAATTAATTAAGTTAAAGTTAATATAATTTTAAATTTTTTAAAAATAAACATATATATAAAGTATTAAATATTACTTAAATTAGTTATTGCTGTTAATAAGCTTTTAATTAGTGGGTATTTTATTTTAAGATTTAAAGGAAAAAGTAAATAAAAATATTATAAAAGGCATAATGTTTTTTATTAAATTTAGGTAAATTTAAATAGTAAAAAGAAAAAATAAATAAGTTATATTATATTATTAACTAAAAGTGATATTTTTTTAATAAGTTATAGCGTTATTAAGCTTATAATTATTACATTTATTAAATAAAAAATATAATATAGCTTTAAATATATTATTATATTAATTTAAAAGCTTTTTATTTTAGTATTATTAAAAAAGCTATTTATATAACCTTATAAGCTATAGGTTATAAGCTTAAGCAATAACCTTAATAAAAGCTTTATATAAACTTAAAAAGCTTTTTATTATAATAAAAAGGCATATATAAAAAAATAATTATAAAATTAAGTATTATAATTTATAACTAAAGAAATTTTAAACTTTAAGTAAGTATTTACTTAATATAATTATAATATGCTTATAATTACGAATAATAAAATCTTAATATTTTTTATTAAATGTAAGTTTAAGTAAAAAATAAAAATATAGTTGCTATTTTTTAAATCTATATTAACTACCCCTTAAGTAGGAAAAATAAAGTATCGTTATTAAATGTGTTTTTTTAATAGATTTAAATAAATACTGCTGCTTTTTTCGTTAAGTAATTAAAAATAACATAGCTAGTAATAAAGCTAAGGCTTTATTTTTTAATTAGTTTAAGTATATACTTATAAGTTTTACCGAATAGTTTATAGTGGTAAAGTAATAATAGCTAAAAAGAAATATTTCATTAAATTAAACTAAATATACACACTAAGGACGCTTTTTTATAAACGGTTAACCCTTATACTAAGGCGTACAGTAGCCTTTTTATAAGAGATTATCGGAAACCCTTATTATGATTTCAAGGGTTATAAATCTAAAAACTGCATAAAAGTATTGGAGAGGTGTAACCAAGTTTATAGTATTAAACTTTGAAGTCACAGCTGCTCCGATGAGATAGGATCCCCTAATCTTAACTGAAGGTGTGGTTTCGTCCATTGCACGTTCTCATATCGCTTCTGAGCACGGTAATAAGACCTGGAGCGTAGCTGAGACTCATATCTATTTTTGGCAACAGGGAACTAATTGCTGTTCTCTGATTCGCTACCAACAGAGATTACGGGGCGCATGAGCTGGCCTACACGGCCTTCGGAATACTTCCTTTTGAGGGATCGGAGTTTCTATCAAAACGGGATTAGTTAGACCTCGAGGATGTCGCGTAAATCTTAGGACCTTCTTCTCACCTCATCTTTTATCGAACAGATTACTTTTGTTCAGTTTCATTCCAGGCAAGATGGCTTGAAGATTTATTCGCTTTATTATCTTTAATACTCATCTCAATATGGGCGGTGACGCCCAGCACCCCCATGGCTCGAACGAGCACACAGAGTCGTCTCCTTTGCTGACAGACCAACGACCTCGACGCCCGTCACATCGCCCGACGCTATCGGTGACGTCAATCGCAAGTGTCCACGTACCCAAGATACATAATGGCCGCACCATCGTGAATTTACTCTGCATCATCGCATTCATTGCTTCTTCTGCGACTGGGTTCATTGGCATCCCTGTAACGCGAGTATTAGAGGATGTAGTCTGTAGGCATTACTATGGAGACGGAAACGGCCCCATTGACGAGCAGGCCTGCAAGGAAAACGCCATTCAGGAGAACGTGGCATTTATCATGGCTTTAACGAGCAGTCTTGACGCTGCTGTCGGGTTCCTCGCGGCGTTTCCCTGGGGTCTCGTAGCTGACAGGTACGTGTTGGGTTCAAAGTGACTGTTAATTCAACCACCTGGGCAGACTAATGAACAATCATAGGATTGGTCGAAAACCTGTAGTTTCCATCGCACTCCTCGGAATCCTTCTCAATCTCTTATGGTGCATCACGGTCCTATACTTCAATAATATCTTTCCGGTTGAGCTGCTTTTCCTCGGCTCTGCTGGACTTTTACTTGGAGGTGGAAACGCACTTCTTGTTGGAATCATACTTAGTATGATAACCGACTCAACTACTGAAGAGGAGAGGTCGGTGTTTACTCCCTAGGTCCACACCTGACGATATAGAGGACTGATTCGTTTACAGGGCTGTTTCGTTCATGCGGCTTCATGTCGCCAGTTTATGCGGAAACCTTCTGGCTCCTGCGCTTTCATCCATCATGATGGAACGGATGGGCCCATGGCCATCTATTTGGGCTGCTCTTTCTGCTATTGTGATAAGCGGCATTTCTTTCCTTTTCGTCCCCGAGACGCTGAAGCACCAGCAGAATCAAGGGGATAACCATGCACCAGAGGCTGAACCGGAAGTCACACGACCTGAGTCCCGGGTGTCGCATACCATCTCCAGGTTCAAAGAGTCTTTATCAATACTCAAGTCTCCGTCGCTCATCCTTCTTCTCTTGTCATGTTTCGCATCTGCCCCTGTTGTGGCTGCAACACTCCAGTTCATGGCGCAGTTCATCTCAAAGAGATACGGCATTAGACTTGCCCAGACAGGTTACGTACAGTCGACTTATGGCGTGGCCCAAGCCATTCACGCATTCGTCATCTTGCCGTGGCTTACGCGGCACATAATGAAGAGCACGACCCCTGTAAGATTCCGAGCCCCCGATGAGCATCATCGCGACCTGTCGCTTGCGCGCTGGTCTTTTGGATTTTTGGTTGCGGGAATATTAGTTCTTGGTTTGGCCCCGGCCCTTGCAGTTTTCGTGTTCGGGCTCCTCCTCATGGCTCTTGGATCTGGGTTTGGCAGTCTTAGCAAAAGCCTGATGAGCCTCTATGTTGACCCGGAACATCGGTCTCGCCTCTTCAGTATCGTGGGCATGGTGGAAGTCATTGGTAGCGTGTATGCCCAGCCCATGCTCGCGGGGCTTTTCGCGCTGGGGATGGAACTTGGAGGCGGCTGGATCGGGTTGCCGTATTACATTCTCTCCATCCTCGTTGGCGTTACTGGTTCTCTGCTATTCTTCGTAAAGGTACCAAAAGAGGCTAGAGGTTCACCACCAGCACATGAGAACGAATACCATGAAGGTTAAGCGGTTACCAAAGTAAATAATGATAAATAGACTAGATTAGATCAATGATAGTAGATTGCACTTATAACATTAATCACAAAATGATGCTATACCTGTACATACCTGGTAGGTACCTCCTATAGGTGCCTGCAATTATGTCATGATCGCGGGGTGCGCATTAACTCTTCGACACATGCTCATTGCGACTCTGTTCCCCCTATCCAAAACCATGCTTCTTCCTTCTCTAGCTGTTAGCGGGCAATATCCCGCCCAGGTGCATTCGACATGAAGGAAGCGTGCACTTTATGCTGGAAAGCCTTGTTGTTGGCTGCATTATCACGCCATACCTGTTTGCGGGCCACCATCTCCTGACAAGTAAGCAGAACAGACCACTTCGACCTTCCGCCCTACATACACCTTGTAGCTACGTACATGTAGATCTGCCTCGCGAGTCCGGTGGCAACTGGTCATGCTCAGGACAACAGACACTATAATAGAAGAATTCGCACACGCGAACTTCTACTGAAGCGCAACAGTTTGGAATCCATTCATATCCGTGGCAAAATTTGGGGTGCTGTAATACTATACAAATCCCTATGGATCAAACGCCGAATGAGGCTCTGGAGATTACATGAGACGCTGTCATACTATTCATCATTCTATTATGCCACACACGTATGATAGAATATGAATCCATAGAGCCTCTCTGCGAGAAGTAGACATGATGAAATATAAATCGCCCAACCGGTCCCTAAAAAAAGGCCGCTCACTTCTACACTTTAAGAAGTGAGAACTTGCTCTTGATGTGACTAAGCTTAGCAGGTCTTCACGCAGTTTCACTATCGCTATTCCCTTTTTATTCTTCGCTACAGTTCAAAGGTAGACTGGATTAATGGCAGAAGAGGAAACCGGTCAACGTTCGCAAATTTGGACCAATTCCACTGATAATGTGGAGGAGTTCATCTATGCTCAGAGACGCGAGAATCGGAGGAAGCAGAGAGGCCGAGATGAATACATCGATAATGAGCATGATCAACAGCGCTCGAAGAAGAAGACCAAGGTGACTGAAGCGGGCGACGTAAAGCTACTAGCATGCCCTTATCATCAGAGGGACCACAGAAGACTCTACAAGCATCGTGCATGTAACGGCCCGGGTTGGAACTCAATTTCTAGGTTGAAGTGAGCCTCAATCCTGGCCAAGTCCAATCACTACCCATCTAACTACTACAGGGAGCATCTTTATAGAACTCATTTTGCGCACCGGTGTCACAGATGCAAGTCTAGGTTCGAGAATTCCTCTCAGCTGGAGAATCATTACCAATATCCGATTCCCTGCGTACCATCACAACATGCGACTGATCCAATGGAGGGGTTTAATGATGCTCAGCGTGAGAAGCTCAAATGCAGGAACGTCAAGGATTGGAAGCATATATACCGAATTCTCTTCCCTGATGACCATGAGATGTCCATTCCATCACCATGTAGGCCATCTATATCTGCTTTACGCGGTTAGACGTGAATGTATTATTTACCGACCTTAGACTATTCGAACGCGATCACCATTTCCGCTGTTCTCGATAGATTTGAAACCGATTATCAACGCGCAGTGGAAAGACTGATACCCGATCGTCTGAACTCCATTCTAGCTGGATATCACTCGCGTCCCGGTCCTGCTATCCAGGGCGATATCTTGGCAGTGGTCAGCGACGTCCACAGCACAGTGATTCAATCTATGAGACAACGAACAGTCGGCATGGTGCTAGATAGCTCAGACCTATCTTCACATAGCACCATCTCAGCTGTATCGGCATCAAGGATGGAACCGAATCTATACAGCCCCGCCAATTATTGGGGAGGATACGTGAACAGCCTCTTACTCGAGGACGGGTCTACGCAAGATGCTGGTCCTAATCTAGAGCTTGACACGAGGTAGCTATATTCTAGATCTCACCGTCAATGAGCAAGCTGACTAACATATTCACAGCAATACTTTGTTACCAGGCGGGGCTCCCCTTGAGTTACAGAGCGGATTGCTTGATATCTATGATCTAGTCTAAAATTGCCTGTAAGAAGCATACTAGGAGGAGCGCACGAGCTTTAGCGACTGGGCTACCGATTTGGCGGGCATTGCATATACAGGAGAAGAAACTTCGGGATATAACTGTCGAAATAGGAGACTGAAGGAGAATGTTATTGCCACTCACTTGTGTATATGACAGGCTCCTTCGCAGGAAACAGCGTATCCACAACTCTTCACTATCTTTTCCCTTGCTCTACTTAGCACCTTTGGACTCCAGGAGGCACGCAGGACAACGGAATTGAATATAAGGGTGGATATAAGTTCTCAGGTTGAGTGTTGAATATGTACATATTTCTAGCGTTACCCCTATTCTTCAGCCCCACTATAGAGCTAATCAATGAATACCTACCTCTGACCACCAACATTGGGTAGGCTCTCTTGATTTTGAAAAAGTTCAAAGAATGACATTTTCGTTGACAAGTACCTACCTAGGCACATAACATGCATAAATCCTATTTAACGTCAAGTGAAGCCTTTGTTGAGCCACACACAGAAACTGAGAGACCATAATATAAAGGGAATGACTCTCGAGGAGTTAGTCCCTAACATCCATGCGGGGAACCCTTAAGTGGGGAACCTGGACCACTCCACTATCTTTGAACTTCGGGATTTAATTCAACTCCCACTTACATAAGAGACAACTTCCCAGCCCTTATCAGTGAACAATCTTCTATTTTGTTTCTTTAATACGAAAACTGGAGCGACTTAATATTTTGATTAACCCGACGACCATTGAAATATTATTGGGACAAAGAGGTGTCTCATTGAACTGGGCAACAAAGGGGTTTTGGTGGTGGGCGACTTATTACCGAGCTTTTTACCGACTTAAGCACTTTTTGCCGCGGCAAAATCAGCCACCCCTACATACCTACAGTTGCCCAGGCCCTGTCTCTTTATTAGAGAGGATGGACAATGCTGGACTCGATGCTTCTAGGTGTGGCAAGACCCGGAACAATTGTCTCTTTCGATGACATCCAGAACCAGGACTGGGAGTTCCGGAATTTCTCTTGATTCGACGAATCGCAGGCTCCCGGCGTAGCTGCGGCGTCACCTCAATGGCCACCTTTGCTCACACCTTGTCATGTGGACAGGATGACTGGTACAAGTTAGGCGTGCTGCCATTGGCCTTTTGCGCTTCCGACTACTCCGTAGTTGAAAGCACATGGATATTTCCGATCTAAGCTATGATCCGTGCCACTGGTATCGATTCCGAAGCCGTATTTCGCTCGAGACCCTGCCTTGTCCCAGCCCAGCGCGGTGCTAATTCATTAAGCGTCTTCTTAGCCTGGCGCGAACAGAACAGTTGACTGGGGCTCCCACAATGGGGATCGCCAAGGACACCTAGACAACCTGACAACTACAAACCCGCAATAGTGTACAGGAGGCCTATGGAGTATACCCCACAACCCCACGAATTTCTCCAATTCCTGGGGCGGACTCATTTCCCTCTTTCTCTCAACTCACTTTATTATCTCACGTGGAAGGGTCGTCGACAGCAATCATGGAGTATGTATCTGTCACGATGGCTCCGACGAGCGTCGAGGCTGCCGAGGGAAAGCCCAAGTCGGCGGGCAAAATGCGCAAAAGAGCGCCCAAGGCCTGCCTGTCGTGTAGGAGTCGGAAAGTGAGATGCGACGTTTCACAGCGCGGTAGGCCGTGTATGAATTGCTACCTTGACAATGAGACATGCGTCGTGACGGGACGGGCATCTAGGTTGTGAGTCTCCCGTTCCTGTCTCCGCGTATTCCTACTCATGTTATCTAGCAGAAGAGGACAGCGCGGTGAAAATGATAAGACACATTCTTCGCATCCTCCCTATTCGGTGGACGAATGCGCGCACGGACGGACCTCTGAAGACGTGGTGAACTCGCGACTCAATGGACCGGCGCCTCCCCTCAGGACAGAAGGGGAGAATAATAGTCCGCCACGAGACGCCTCCAATTCAACGCATCATACTGAAAACCAGACAAGTCCGGATGTCGAAGCACCATGGAACATGCCTGAACTATCACAGCAACAAGCACCTAACGCTTTAAATGAGCAATGTAACAACAGAATCCCTAGTCCTGTTCCTCCAGCGCAAGGTGAGTTCGTTCATAACACTGAATTGATCTGGTTTAACCAAATATGTAGAAACGACGACTTTGCCATTGAATACCTTCAATACCTTCGAATCCCCGGAGATCCCGCTTTGGGTGGGAGACCAACGTATTGCAGTCAATGCTGATGTCACGTACTCATACTATCCATTCCTTACCATCGGCAACCTCCATAACATCATGCCGCAAGATGTCAACTATCTAGAGTCACAAGGCTGCCTTCGAGTACCGACGAGAGCGATTCTGGATGAGTTCGTGCAACAGTATTTCCTGCACATTCATCCAATAATGCCGATATTGAATGAAGGTGACTTCTGGGACATGTATTGCAACCAGAGTCCCGCAGGACCAACCGACAAGATAACCCTAGTCTTTTTCCAGGCGCTCTTATTTTCATCATGCAATGTAAGTCACAAGCCACTTCCACGATGGCGAAGATTAACCAAGCCCTCAGTTCATCTCGAAAAGCAGCATCAAAGCATTAGGATTTCCCAGTATTCGTGCCGCAAGAGCTACTTTTTACAGACGCACCAAGGTAGGCTGGCTTATCCTCCCCAGTCTAACTCACTGTCGCTCACAAGTCATTAGCTTTTATTCGATTTTGACACCGAAACATCGCCAGTTGATCTTTCCCAGACTGCTCTTCTCCTCTCCTTCTGGGCTACGAATTGGTCACTCGCCGCCAAGAAACTAAACAGCACGTGGCTCGGCATCGCAATCCAGAACGCGAAGAGCGCCGACGCCCACCTCTACACGGTTAAGCCGGCCTACTCTGAATTAACTGACCCGATACAACATAAGAAGCAGAACATACTAAAACGACTATGGTGGTGTTGCTTGATCCGCGATAGAATCCTAGCTCTCGGTGTAAGGCGGAGTCTTCAAATATCTCGAGCGCATTTCGATCTCGAAGCCAACGCTGGCCTCGGATATGCGGACCTCGCTGACGAGGTCGACCGGTCAAAGGTGTATAACGCGGAGACCAAGAGATCTCTTATCGAGATATTCGTCCAGCTCGGCGAACTATGTTCAGTACTGACTGATCTTCTAACCCTGGTATTCCCTCTCGACGACGTACCCGGCTGGGATAGACAACTAGGCTCCGAGGGAGTCGCGTCGTTAAAGGAATGTAAGGCATCTCTGCGAAGATGGTACAAAAGCGCGACGCTCCGGTTCCCGGTCTTTAGCAGCGGCAGCACCTCGAGGATGGCGAATGCGACTAATAAGCAGTTTCAACATGATTCCGTGATCTTGTACACCAACTTGATGTACATGCACTACCAGTAAGGGCCCCTTAGCATAGTGATCCCTTGAGAAGGTCATGACTTACGCTCAAGTATAGTTCGGCCCGAGCAGCCCTTTGCCATCACGAAGTGTTACAGTCGGCTGTAGCTTGTACCTCGCCAAATTTAAGCAACAATCTTCGCGAATTTTCAAACATTTACGAGAACAGGCAGGAGCTCCAGGACGCATCATGCAGTGTGGTGGAATGTCTCAAAGAACTCATCCAACTACGCCTCGTCCGATGGTTGCCAATCAGCGCGTAAGTTTCTGCACTCGAAGTTTATTCAATTGTCATATACCTAACGTGATGCAGTGTTGCTTGCACAGCATTGCCGCTAGTCCTTCATATCATCGACGTCAAGCTATCGTCCCAGAACAAGAATAAGAGCAGCTCAACAAATCTAGATCCAAACCAAGCAGCCAAGCAGCAGCGTCTCAACATTCTCATCGAAGTTATGAAGACTTACCAACCGCAGTACGACGGCGTCGACTATATCAGCGAAACGATCCGGCACATCATCAACATATCTCGGCTCGACACCCCGGCCAGCAACGGCGGCTTCCCCAGCTTCTGCGCCGACGGCAAGCAGTCGCAGATATCGGACTGGACCGACATACTAGCCTCTCAACCAGGCTACTACCTCCGCCTGGCCATGACGATGGATCTATGCTTCAGCAAAGGGCGGCTGGCCGAAGAATCCGATTTCCCGGCCAACCTGCGCGGCCTGTTCGCCGCCGACTTCAGCAACATCCGGGCCCTAGTTGCAAGCGGAAAAGCCGTGTCCACTCCCGCGCCGCCGCAGGCGCAGAGCCAGATGCCGGCCTACTACATGCACAACCCGAGCATCCACATCACGCCGGGGACGGTGCACTCGCTGTCCTCGGACGAGGAGTCCAACTCGCCGAACTCGCTCGACGGCAACGTGAACAACGGCTCCGACTCGCACCTCCACTTCGACGGCGGCCACAGCCACAACAACAATCCCCACGCCAACCACGCCAACCACGCCACGACGCTGCACGCCGCCGACATCGACATGTCCAGCGTCTTCGGCAGCACGCTCAACATAGACCACCTAGCCAGCGAGGTCATCGCCGCGTACGGGATGAACGCGGACGCGGACAGCGCGGACCACCACCCCATGTTCGAGGGCCACGGCGAGGACGACTGGATCGAGAGGGTCTGGAGCGACGAGGAGATCAAGGAGGCTGCCGCGGCCGCCAGCGCGCAGGGCCACCACGGGCCGATCCACGATGGCGGCGGCGACAAGGAGACGGCGCAGGCGCTCCTCAACGCGCTGAGAGACGATTCCGTCAGTTGTAGCGTGTGACAATAACCTGCTCTTTGGTGGTTGGGAATAGTGCGGTGTGCCTTGCATAGCTTGGAGTTCGGAGTGACAACCCGGCGGGGGAATTACTTGGTTTTACCATGTCGGGAATGGGTCGCAATGATAAAGACCTCCCCGTATATGGGAGGCAAAAGGAAATGGCATGAAGAGTATCGTTTCGATACTGTCCTGGATATCCAAAAGTTCTGTACGATTTATGCACTGTGTTACCTTTACGGCTCAAACTGCGCGAATGTAGTTCACGCTTCTGATTTATTATTAAGACTACAATGTAGGTTATGAGGAAACCGAGCTTTGCCTGTCAAACAAGAGTCTACAAATTTGAGCTTACGCAGCATCGGCCTTTAGTGATTGATCGGTTCTCTGAAGAGCCACTGGCCGTCATCCTGGCGCACCAGCTCGACCTCGGTGCCACCGACGCGAGCTTTCAATCCCTCCGGAACGTCCATTCCATCGCGGACTTGCGCCTGGATATTCTGCTCAACGTTGCAAAAAAGCATGGGCAGAGAGTCACCTTTCCACGCACATACTTGATCGCGCGCCGTCCTCCAGACCGTCTGCGCGAGGTAGCAGAAGGCCAAGGCCATCAGTGTCAATGGATAGAACACAAAGTACCAGTTGACCCGAACATGGGATGCCATGACGTACGCGGTGCCGCTGTACTCGAAGATATTGTTCGTATCGACGCTGCCACTTTGTCGGATATCGTTGGTCATGCTCGCAGCCAGTCTTGCTACCCAGTCGTCTAGGTCTGTGGTCGCATTATGCATGGCTTCGATCCAATCAGACGAGTAGGACACCGCCCCTGCGATGTTCGATGCGTTGCCCACTGTCAGTGTGTCCATGAAACTCTTCAATGCATGGATGGAATCCCCGGGAACGGTATAGCGGGTCTGATCTTTTACGTAGAGAGCTGGAGGAATATCCACGAAAGTGAAATCATCGAAGTGGGTGTTGGTTCCGGGGGAGGAATTAGTCTTCGACCAATTTGCTATCATCGTGCTGCTTTGAACGCCATTCGTTACGGTGATGTTGAAGCTTTGAAGACAGAACCACAGCAAACACTCGTGTGCTCGAACCATGGTGGCCAAGGGAGTCTGTGATACAGATAATATGTCAAAGGCAGAGAAGAAAGCTTGCGAGTTCGAATTGAACACGTTAATCGAGCCTCCAGATGGAGCAACAGTAAATGTAATTTCGGAAGCAGGACCACCCTGGTTGGAAACAGAGGTCCCCGAGGGCATGGCGTAAGTGCATCCATTGTGGAAATCGCAGGTCGTTCTGAAAAGCGATTCGGTGCAGTTTCCGCATACACCCAACGTTGGGAATGGGGGCCATGCGCAGTTCGCAGTCGAACATGGTCCGGGAAGATTTGACACCGTGCCAGCTAAGATGCCGTCATAAATAGCAGCTTTTGTAGAAAGACCAAGGGACATACCTAAGTTCCATTAGCAGGAGTTGGGCTAAGGAAAAGAAGAAATAGGGAACACTTACCGGCTCCTCTCGGAACGATGTTATGCCATGTCTCGGCCCTCGGAGGTGGTGGAGCATGCGCAGTGTTCGTGCTGCTGTTCACGATGGCCGTCGGCTCAGCGTCAAACCCAATCATCTCTGATGAAAAAGTCTCGAAGCCCTGAGCGAGGATTATAATTGCTGCTCCAACGCACGCGAGGTGTCTGTGGCCGCCTGAGCCCTTTTTCCAGCCTCGTCAACGAGTTGCGTTACTTACTTTCCTTTCATGCGCCATATCAGGACGAGGCTCCCCTATATTCCCGTCGCCGCTTCACTGAACAGTTTAAAGTCCTCCAAGCGGGCTTCGACCTTCCCTTTACGAAATCCCGACACCCAGATCCAGGCACCCTGGCTGATGCAGGACTCAATGACAGCCTTGAGAGCTAGACGGAAGCAACTCATGACAGCGACTATGATGGTGCTAAACTTGAGGTTGTCATTCCACTCAGGCTCGAGTTTGCCATCGAAGAAGTACATAAGATTGAGCAGGAGGCAGGCCGTTGCGAGACAGATGCCGCAGTAGAAGTATTCCTCTTGCCACTAGCCGAGAGTCGAGCGAACAGCGCGCTCAAGCTCCCACACCGAGGGGATTGAGAAGTTGAGAGAACTGCTTTCATCGTCGGTCTCGATCTCATTGTCTGGGTATATTTTGACTGACGGGAAAATTCCGACCTCTGCTTGCGCCGGCGATTGTGATGGCCCGGGTGGGTTGGCCATTGTGCTCAGGTCTTACAGGAACTACTCGTGATCCAGATGAATCGTCAACTCTGGCGTACGACGTTCGGGCAGCTTAACGAGGAGTAGCCGACGAATAGAGAGGGTTAGATATGAAGAGATCTGATGATAATACATAACATACTGAAGAGCAAGGAGAACGAGGAACAGATAGGTTGAGTGGATGGTAGTGAGGAAATAGGCAAAAGTGATGTCCGTAGACAGAGTTGTATGAATTGGAGATTAGCTTGTTAGATAGAGGTTTCAGCTTGAATAATCAGAACCACAATGCTGTAGCACCTTCTGTGAAGCCTGGTATGTGATGTAATGGTCGAAATGACAGGACGGCGGGCGCTGTTGCTGACATAAGGAAGTGTACCTCTAGTCGGGATTTATAACGGAGTTGGTGATACCCCGCCACCCCGCCACCCCCGGTCCCGGTAGCGCTGGAATCGGAGCCGCAAAGCGCTTGTCATCGACTGCCTGAATCACTTACATGAACGTTGAAGTATTATGTGATTACATAAGTTACTTATATAACATCGTAACTTATCGTAGGCACATGATAAACGTCATATAAGGTTGTCAAAAGGTAGCCTACCTCGTATGGTAGATTTAACTATCATGTATTCTTGGAACTTGTTGCTTATATTCGGTGCAATCCCACTCGAAGCGAAACTATCTCAAGATCGGGTATTCACGCCTGATCAGAAGCTAGTTCCGCCGGGGATCCACAACGCAGTCTGTAGGGAGATATGGAGATTTCCTGAAAACCTGCCTAGAACGCAGTCGACCTTGGCTATAGATGATGTTGACATCATGACGGGGAGCCAATTCAACGGCCTGACAACGTATGCGAATCTGCCATATCTCAATTGTTTATCAGACAAGGAGGCCGAAGGAAACAGATACGACATTGCGATACTCGGAGCACCTTTCGATACTGTGGGTATGTTTCCATGCTTTGCGTTGATGAGGGGCTCACGTCGAATAGGGGGTTACGGCTAGGCCGGGAGCTCGCTATGGACCGCGGGGTATTAGAATCGGAAGTGAACGAATAGCGCCAGATTTCGCGTGGAGCGTTTATACTGGTAAAGGCCCTCTAAGCAGAATTTGGGGCGTGACTCTATATCTGACGAAGTAATAGGTAGAAACCCTTTCAAGTCATGGGCGACTATCGTGGACTGCGGCGACGTGCCTCTGACTTGGCTGGATAACAATGTTGCCCTGGCACAACTAGATAAAGCCCACACAGTTAAGTTGATTGGAATGCCAAGGCGATGTAAGATAAAGAACTCATGTAAACTCAGGTCGTCTCTGGCAGGAAAGCTTCAAACGATAGCTTTGCCCACCCGAGGATAATAACGCTGGGTGGCGATCATACCACAACGCTTTCGGCGCTGAGGTCGACGTATGAACGATGGGGCAAAGTCTCCGTAATCCACTTCGACAGTCACATAGGTTCGTGATCTTTCGTCTCGGGAAGAATTCGAGCTGACATGTCCACAGATACTTGGGACCCTAAAGTGCTGGGTAAGCCACGCATTCCATATCTCCCAGCTGTAGCTAATCAAATTATTCAAGGAGGCGGTATATCCGATTATGCGTAAGTTATCTATACCATGACGGTCAGATGTGTGAACTCTGGAATTAATGAGCTCATCTCATAAGGGGCTTGAACCATGGCACTTTTCTTCATATTGCGCATGAAGAAGTAGGTTATGGCTTCTCTTACAATGAAAGTAGCGACACTGGTACTAATACATTTCTTAGGGCCTTATTTGCCACACCTCGATCCATGCGGGCATACGCGGTCCCCTAGCGCGGAGGAAAGGCGATATGAGGAACGACGTCCGCTGTGGGTTTTCCACCATCAAGGCTCGCGACCTGGATAAAGTCGGTGCCGCGGGCGTAATCTCGCAGATCAGAGACCGAGTTCGAGATTCGAAAGTCTATATTAGCGTCGATATCGACGTCCTCGATCCGGCATTTGCGCCAGGTGAGTCTTGATAGCGATTCAAGAGTAAGACCTTGAGGTTAGAATGTTGCTAATGTCGTCGGGACTCAACTGCAGCGACGGGAACGCCCGAAGTGGGAGGCTGGACGACGAGAGAACTCCTCACAATTCTCGACGGTCTAAATGGCCTCGATATAATTGGCGCTGACGTGGTGGAGGTCTCTCCGATCTACGACACATCGGGACAGACGACGGCCCTCGCTGCCGCCGAAGTCGTCCTCTCATTAATCGAACTAATGGTTGAGAATCCGGTAAAACACTGAGTCTGTGGCCCGGGGTCGTTTTTGAGATTGAGATTGGATTGGAAACACACCAGCAAATCTACAGAGATGCCGCGACGATCATGAAGTATGCTATGTCTATTTAAGAGGAAGCCCGTAGAGAAACAATTCGAAACGACCCATCCCCACCCGTCCTATACACCACATGATGATGACAACCCACTTAATGCACCGTAGCGGAACGTGCAGGAGTGTCAGGCAGGCGACTAAGGCACTTGTTCTTATGTACAAGGGGAAGCCAACGTTGGCCTTAGACCCGATCCAGCTTCCGACGGATGTTTCGCGTTCGCTTCATCAGCTTCTTGTACTTCTTCTTCTTCATTTTCAACTTCCTCTGCCTTCGCACACTGATGGCGATCATGTCGGGACCCTGGCCGCGCACCTCCTCACGCCATCGAATCTGGCGCATGGCCATGCGCTCAAGGAACGTACGCGGCGGTGGTGCTTCCTCTACTAGCTTCGGGCTGTGCGCCACGATGCGAATCTGGCCGTTTTTGTCTGTTGTCTCTTCCAGCGTGAACATTGCCTTGTAGACACGATGATGCGGCAAATCCTCCTCAACCATCTGCTCGAGTCCGGTTTCGGCTCCCGCCTCGCTTTCCGGCTGGGGTAACGGAGGGGGTCGGAAAGGCGAGAACTGGCCTGACATGGCATTAAGCTGAACGTAGACACTCGATTCAGTGCCATCGGGATGCTTGAGCTCGATCTTGTGCATCGACTCGCCGTCGCCGTCTATAGTGGTTTCGCCACCTTGTTGAGTGTCCAGAGTCATGTTTTGCATAGGCTGTTCAAGCTCATCGACTGTCCTAGATATCGAGGATATAACGTCGTTATACTTGTTGTTCTTCGTGCGAGGAGCAAAGATCTGGGCGAATGCAGCCTCGGTGACCATTTTCGGATAGCTGTGAGTTACAGACATAGGCCGATGTAGAGAGAAGAAAGTCGACAAGGCCATAGCTATATCAAAAAGTAAGTATATCGACATGTAATTTGAATAATGTCAGGTCTGGCCTCCACTAACCTTCCTGCGGCACATGTTGTGTACTAGGGACGCTTGGAAGCTTTTGCTGGATTTCCGTCGATTCCTTGGCCTTGCGCCTCCCCTTCTCTCCCTTCTGTTTTGACTCCTTCTCCCCCTTCTGCTTTGACGACTGAGACGGCGTGGTGGTCACCTGGCCATCGGAGATACCCTTGGGAGAGTCATTGGGGCTTGAAGGCTTCGAGGAGGAATAGCGCCTTCGCTGCTGGCTCCTCGGGTTATAACGAAGGGCGAGGACGGCTGGTGCTCGAGTGCTCGTAGGGGTGAAACTAGACAGAAGTGGTGATTGAGGTGCGGCAGAAACAACGCGCCGCATGGAAGACGGCAACATCATACCCGGATTAGGAGGTGCGAGAGGCGGAAAGCCGTTGAAGGAGCCTACGGTATGACGATGGCAAAAGTTGAAGAGGTTGAAAGAGCTCGGAGGGAATGATATGCGATCACCTGCAAACCTGGTTCCCCACTAAAATGCAAGGCTCTGAGAAATCGCCTAACGCTAATGGATCTTAGCGGCTATTTTCGTTCCGGCGCCAGACAGGCCGACAGAGCGATACGCTGACATAAGCAGTTAGCGTTCAGCTGGAACTTTATTTTTATATGCATATATTGTCACGCTGTAATTGCATGTGGATGATTACCACGTATTTAACCGCATTTCACTTTTGGGAGCGAAGGCCTATTCCGTACATGAAGTTGAGAAGGTCTGCCTCACGTGTCGCTCTTCCTTCCGCATACATGTCTACGTGATGCATCTACCTAAATCTACTTAGAGCTTAAACTTGCTGTCATGGAATTTCAGCTCCGGCTTTCGCTCCTGATTCCGTGCCAATGCTGTAGGACTTCTCGATGAGAGAAATATCCACTCTTAACGGACCAACTTTCCTCTCAGAACTATCACCTACTCGTGATTTCCTCACTTACCATGCTTATCACGGAGATGATTATCTCAAGGCAGGATTCCTGGACGCGTCTGGGAGGACGAAACGTCGGCGACCCTTACTTCATGATAATCACGTTAGATGATCCCTTTGGTTGTCGGCGGAGAGACTTCCTTCATCCTCCTTGGTTGCCAGAAGTCTCCCCTTGAGGTTTGTTTCCATTTTCTGTTATTCCTCTCGCACTTGTACCATTCTCTTCCACTGTGTCCTCGTTTTCTTCCGCCACCGGGTGAAGCTCCATTTTGTTGACTACGAGCGCCTCCAGGTTGCTCGGGCTTGCGCCTTGTGTGCTTCCTCTTCCCGCGGACGCGGTCGTCTTGCTGTCCTGCACATCCGGTTTGACAGCGACTGTCTCGCTTTTGGCGTTGGTAGTCACGTCACCGGGGTCTCCTCGTTGACTCATAGCAGGCCCAATTGGCCCTCTGCGAGCTTTATAGGCGCACATGATGTTCAAGAACTCCAAAGCTTTATCATTTTTAGTTTCCCTCAAATAATCCCACGCGGTACGGCCTTGGCTGTCTGCAGCTTCTAAATCGACGATCTTGCGGCAGGTTGGTGGCTGTATCAGCCTCGACAGCACCCCGCCACTTTCATGGATGATGGCTTCTCGCTCTTCGGCGTCTGCGTACAAAACCGCTAGCAGCGTCACAACCTCACCGCGGCCTCGTTGCGCAGCATATATCAAAGGTGATTTCGCCTCGCGATCCATAACGTTAGGGTCTAGTCCGCTTTGCCCCATTAAAGCAGCGACGACATCGACATATCCGCCTGACGCCGCGTATGACAATGGAGTTCGTCCGCTTGAGTCTTGAGCGTTTACGTCCACCTTTTGTGCTAGCAACAGTTCGACTGTTGCTAATAGTCCGGCCTGGCAGGCGTACAATAGTGGCGTTCGGCCGTCAATGTCCTTGTTGTCACACGGTAACCCTTCGTCGAGTAGAAGCTTAACTATATCGTTGTGTCCATATTGTGCTGCAAAGTGGAAGGGCGATTTAGACTCTACTTCTGAACGACGACGATTGGATTTCGCAACTCCATCACCCCTCTCTAGGAAGCGGAGAAGCTTCTTCACCACGTCTAAATTCCCATTGCGCGCCGCCAGCTGGAGGGAGCTGAATCCCTCGCTATTGACGGCGTTTGGGCTCGCACCTTTCTCGATGAGCAAGGAGACGATGCCTTTGTTCCCGCTCTCAGATGCACAGAACAGAGGAGAACGCCCAAATTCGTCAAGCCGGTTAGGGTCCGCCCCTTCGAGCAACAAGTATCGTACCGTGTCCAGATGACTGCCGTACGCGGCGTAATGCAAAGCCGTCATGCCTTCCTTGTCGTGTTCAGGCTTGCTGAGCTCGGCGCCTTGCTGGCGTAGCGCGCGAACTATGTCAGTAAACCCGCGCTTGCTAGCTTCAATAACAGCGGTCTTTAGGTCGAGATCCAGCGCTTCAGTCCCGAACTTCGCCTCGACCAACTCCAAGAGTCGTCTCAATGGCCATAAATGACCACCAGACGCTGCAGCAGCTATAGCACTGCTGATCTGCTTTGGCGACCATGCGGAAGCGGTGAACACAAGGGATACGTAAAGGACATTTCTCATGCATGAGTAATCGAGAATAGTTCGACTATCCCGATCGGCGACTGTTGGTAGGAGGCTTACCTCGTTAGTACTTAGACTGGATCCTGTCTCGCTGCCTTCGTCAGAAGAATGCTGAAAATCGAAGAGCGTATTAAGCATGTAAGTGAACCTATCTTCCGACCATCCAACTATAAAATGGTGTAGCGGCGTTTTCCCGGAGTTGTCAAGCGTTGCCATGTCTTCTCGACTGAAAGGGATCTGCATCTTAAGCTGCTCTGCGGCGTCGCCGGCTGAGTCCCATGTCCAAGGCAACGTTGAGACTGACTCGCACCGGAAATATTTACAGTTGCTATCACCATCATCGCCAGTTAAGGGTATCTTTTCGATATTGGGAGCGGGTGATGTCCCACGTTGTGGCAGCTTACCACCGGATATAACAGAGCCGAAGACGTCGTCCTTGCATGCATCGAATATGACATGCTTTGTGTATAGCGATGGGGAGAGAGATGCCACGTGCAGCGGCTTGCGACCCCAACTATCCTTCGGAGACTCCCAGTCCTGCAGTGATTTCCACTTCCTAAATGCTGCTTCGAGGTGGAAGTACGCTCCAAAATGCTGCCCGCCAAACCCAGAAGGGTATTGGTCGTATCGCGACTGTTGTTCTGAGGCCTGGCAGTTGACGTGAAGGAGTTGGCTCAATGTGTCCATGAGTGGGATATTTGCAAGAAGCCTTTCTGTTGTTTCATGCATATAGTCCGTCTCTGAGTCGTTGAGATGGGTACCCCAATGCTGAGCAACGTAGCGCGAGAAGGGAAGTTTTTGCTCCATCTCATCATAATCCTTTTGGGATTTGAATGGGCCACGCGATAGGACCTCATTACGCAAGAATCCCACGCAACATTTCGCTGCGTACTCCTTAGCCTCCGTGGCATAGGACTCGTTGAACTGATACAAGTAGAACGGTAGCGCGGATGGGCTCACAAAAACGCTGTCATTGAGCGTGTCGACCCGGATAAACCCCATGCAAACTTTCTCGATCAGACTTGGCGGTGGAAGTTTCTGGCGTATGTCAAGAACTTGGGAATATTCGCTATTGTCTGGTTCAATTGCGACGGCTTGTTGCAACTCTTTCAGTGTCAGGCCGCGGCGGGATATGGATAACCAGTAAAATATTCTCTTCGAGAGTATAGCGCGTTGGATAGGCTGGTCGTCAAGTCGAGACCAGATCAGAGTAACTAGTTGATAAAAGCCAATACTCGGCCTATTCATATATTGGTCCACATCGAAAGCGGTTGTGAGGCGATTAAGTTCCGCGATTTCCACGGTCGCGGCGAGAAAGCTACTCAGGGGTATTGTCAGCTCCTGGCCTTCGCTTGGAGGGATGTCAAGGCTGGGGAATGCGATTCTGCATACTTTCCTCCAGACTTCTCGGTCAACGTTCTCACACGCTCCGGGAGCGCTTCGGCACCGACCATATCAGCAAAGCATTCATGCTGCTCCGCAAATGCCTCCAGGCAGCTTCGAATGTCAGGCGCGTTGTGCTGCTCAAGGTTCACCACCATGTCCTTTGATCCTATACCCGCCGCAACTCCGGGCTGCATGATCTGTGGACGAGAAGAGAGAGCCAGTCGACACGATGACGACGGTGCTGCCAGCCGTACAAGAAATTCGAATAGAGCCACAAGATCATCACACTCTTCCAGGCCGTCGAGACAAATATAGACGCTATCAAAGCGCAACTGGACACTGAGAAAATCGGCGATCATGTCACCAACGGGCAATGGTGTTGGATGCTCCTTGTCGGCATCCGTGGCTGCAGTGGCCGTGGCATTGACACCATCGTACTTCGGGCCAGCGGCCTTCTTCATTGTGGCGAGCTGTTCGGCTAGGAACCACGGCAGTGGACCCACGTCCTTTTGTGAGCAGAGTTGGCGCAATAGGCTTGCAATAGCATTTCGTGGACTAGACGCTATTCCACGATTAAAATAGTAGTAAAGAACAGCAGTTTTCTTACTCTGAGTTCCCGATGTCATTTCGACATTCGCGAGTAAATGGTCAATAATCGCCGACCTTGAGCTACTGTTAGGGTTGTCTGCTTCTTCGTCTACCTTTTCTTGCGAGCTTGGGCACCAACTTACATCAACATCGTCTTTCCAGCGCCTATGTTGCCGCTCAACCAGATAGAATTATTCCGACTCCCCTCCGTGACATCTACATCCTCGGCTATCTTCATTCCTCGCCACTTCTCGAATTCCGGTAGGCTGAATAGCCATGTTCCCGAATCTTTGGTTCGAGCCTTAACAAGGTTCTGGTGGACTAGGTCAGGAGAGTACGGGGAAATGAGGTCCAGGAGCTTCTCTCTCATCTTGATGTCCTCGGTTGGCTTGTCGGCAGCGGTTGGCTTCGCCGTATTAGGTCCGGATAACGGTGCCGTTTTAGCAGGTGACGTAGCACGCTTAGGGGGAGACGCTATAGGTGGCGGCTCCTGTACTGACAAAGGCACTGGCGGCGGTGGCATTTCCACTAGTATATGATCACGGCTGGAGAAGCTTGGGGCCGAGCTACGGGCAGCTCGGCGGTGGGCGCTGTAGTCTTCGTCCAGATAAACCACCTCAGGGCGTTCATATTTCCCATATATGTCGTCGGATCTATTTGACCATAGGCTTCTTCTTTGGCCACTTTCCTGTCTGTAAAGACTCTCTAGGTCTCGATGATAGTATTCTTCGCCCGCATCGTTCGGGCTGGAAAAGGCAGACCGAGGTCTCCTATGCACAGGACGAAGAACGGCTGATGTCGAGTCAGACGATGACCGACGATCATCTCTACCAGGCCTGTCCCTGTACGCCGATGGTCCAGAATCACTATAGATAGAACTAACGACCGTAGGTGGTGGCTCCCTCGACGGGTATACTAACTGGCTAGTTGGGCGAGGACGACGAGGTCGAGGAGAATGAGAATGAAGAGGAGGGGAAGGTGAAGAATAATGGGGTTCACTAGTTGGCCGTCTCCTCGCTTGCTGCCTGAAGAACAATTCGTCCTCCTTGAGCTTGTCATCAATCAATATCACTCGCTCTCTCTTGGTCTCGTCAGACCTCCTACCAAAATCTATTTGCCTCTCTTCCTCGCCAGACTTTCGCCTGTAGACGAAAATTGGCCTTTGTGGGTCGAGCTCATTTTTCCTCGCATCTTCGACGAAAAGCGGTCTTATCCGCCTTTGGTCTTGGCGCTCCTGTTGCAAACGTTCGGCCTCTCGTTCTATGAATCGGTCTCGGAGATCTCGCTCAAAGTCTCTCTCCAAACTTAAGCCGTACTTGTTCGCGTTGCCTATGTCGTCTACATCGACTCGTTCCCTGGATCTATCTCTCATTCTTATACGATCTCGTGATAAATCCCTAGCTCGCACTCTATCCCTTAGTCTTTCTAATTCCTGTACCGTTGTCTCGAGGTCGTAAACGCCATATCTTTCTCTCTCTCTTTCGCGGTGGCTAGTCCGCCTTGAGCCGGCGATATGGTGATGATGATGGCTGGACCGACGCGTCGAGTCGTCATCTTTCGAAGCTCCTTCATTTCCTTCTGGTACAATTACATGGGCAGCCGTGTCAAGCGACGTCATCTTGCGAGTATGATGGGTGGATTATCTTCAATGTCTCCGCTTACAGCCTGTGTTTCATTTCAGAGACGTATTTCTGCACCAGCGAGATGCAGTCCCCTAGGTATTGTGAGGCTGAGATTTTCGGGCATTCATTGCCCGAGTTTGTCAGCGTACTGTCCTACATGCAGATCGCCCAGACAAGGGTCGCTCCCCTCCCATACGATGATTTAGAGTAAGTACATGTACCTGTACAGCTTACTCACAATATTCTCCATTTCTCATTGGAGGATCATGCGCCTCTTTACTTAGTCACTCAAATAGGCGTCAGCTGAGTCTCATGCAATATTTGGTGTACGAAGCACTTGATTCGTCCTCGTACATGTTTGTCTATTAGCTGCATTGGTATGAGACGGACCATCTTCCCCTATCATCCACTTGGGATGACCAAATATGTTTCATCACGGCAACTATACACGTTCCGCGCTCGAGTTCCCAAGAAATATCAGATCAGCGATTAAGATCGATGTGCAGCCCCTTATAGGTCTACACCCCACACACGAGCATACTGTTTGTCAATTCCAGCCTCCGTCTCGAGATCTCCGAGCTGATTGGCTTCCACATTCTTAAGCCACTTGGGTCGAATCGGGTCAGCTGTCGGGTCAAAGTTGATAGCATCAATGATTTTATCCTTTTCAGCCTCCGGATCCTTCTTGCTGAAGAAGTCATGCCACGTAACTGCGCCTTTGTGTCGCCAACCGGCGTCAAACTCCGTGATGGCCACATTTCCCTTGAACGGCTCGTTTGTCTCCCGCTTCAGCAAGATCGCGACTCGGAATCCGGGAGACACCCCGGCCCTGCTCTTCCGGTTTTCTGTGAAGATCCACCACACCTTCGTGTATCGGTGGTCGGTACTGCTCGCGTGTCGCTTTCCGGATTTGGCTTCTTCGAAATATTGCGCCTCCCACTCTTGGCTACTGAGCTGGTGCAGCTTGATCCCGGGCTTTACCACCAGGTCAGCGCCGAGCTCCCCGTCCACACTTCGCTCCCGCTTGAGCGCTACCTTCGTCCTGTTATATCGAGAAATTACCTGCGGACCACGCGCAATGATGCTCATGTTAGACAGAGGCCGTTGACCGTCCACACCGTCCACTACGTTAACGAAGTCAACTTCCAGCTTGAGCTTGCGCGTCTTGAACTCATGTAGCGACGTAACCTCGCAGGTGAAGACCACGAATGATGCGGGCGTCATGTCATTATTCTTCTCATCCCATACCCCGTGAATGCACACCGTCATTTCGATATTAGTGTGGAAGTACGCATCTTCTCGATTCAATATATCACGTCTGTGTATCTGGTCCGGGGTTTTGTTCTGGGTCTTGCCTTCGCCATCGCCCCGAGAGGTAGGTAGGATTGGAATACGCAGAGTGGCCATCGTACAAGATAGGATCTCAATGGCAATTCTCGTTTAATTATGGATCGATGGGGTGGATCCTATGTAGAAAACCCCCCAAGGCTATCCTCGTCGCTCCATCTTCTGTATTGCGTACTTTACTTATACCTTTCTAGCTTTCAAGCGTCGGGCAACCTTGTGCGCTTATGCAGGAGCTGAAATGCAGGAGTGCGGGGGTTGAGCGCCCATCAGCTTGGCCGGGCGTAACGGGGGCGAAGACTTGCGAGGGTCTCGATATTTCTTCGAGTATAGGTACTTCGACGGCCCCCAAATCTCAGTTGCGGGATTCGGAGGCTCGGAGGCTCGCTGCGGCTTGCCCTGCCAGAAATGAGGAAAGCAAGACAGCATACATCTCCGAGTTCTTGACGGCATGAGGAGGTCATTATTGAATTTGCGCATTATTAACATTGTTGTTCAGGCGGTCATGCTATATTGTTTCTTATCCAGGAGGTAATTATTAAGTCGGATAACATGACTCGAACAAGTTTCCTACCCCTGCGTAAGTCACCGCCGCTATCCTAGGCTACCGTCTTCATATGGTATCTTTACTAAATCTGAATTGTGCATAGATTCCAAATCGCATGACATTTTCGGTCCCCCACCGTGGAATCGCCAGAAGCAGCCCAAGGCTCCACTGCCTCCTGTGATTAATACCAATTCATTGCTGCAGTTCATTGAGGAAGGGAAGCAGGATGAATTTCAAAAAGCCAGAAAAAATATCGACAATACAAGTTGGCTGAAGCTGGCGGGCGCAATTGTCAAGAAGTATCCAGCCAATGACACTGATGATCTACCCAGGACAAACTCCTCGGATGCGAATGGTAACCTGTCATCCAAAGCGTCACAGAACCGGCCGCAGACCCAGAAGCAATGGTTAACCCTGCTGCTGGGCACATTGCCGAATCAAGCGGCGCCGCGAAACCTCGCCGATGCGCTCATCAGCGATATGGGCCAGTATGGAGACGAGCGCAAGTCCATTTCCGAGCAACACGGGAACCAGGCCCGAATACTACAGTTTATCCTCGATAATACACCCAGCCTGCTCCGCGATCGAAACAGCCTTAAACAGACGATCGTCCACATTGCCGCCATCAATGGCGCTTACCTCGCCCTCGAAGCCTGCGTCTGGGTTCTCCCAGCTTTGTGCGGATGTCAGAGCTTGTCTGTGCATGAGCCTGACTGCAAGGAGTTGTCTGCCATGTTGCGAGCTGTCGACAGCAGGAACTACACCCCACTCCACTATGCCGTTCTCCATGGCAAGACGGCGGCTGTGGTCTACATTCTGAACCAATACCAGCAACAAGAGCCAGCTGAGACCATTCGGCAGTTACTCCAAATTGCCATCTCATGTAAACATGAGACTAGCGAGGAGATTATTGACAAGTTGCTGCTCCTGCCGCAGGTCGAAGGTGCTGGCCGAGAGCATGTAGAAGGTGAGAACGAAGGGGATCCGGAGGCAGACGCGGCCGTGGAGTATCGGAGAGATATTGTGCAGGAGGATACCCTGCGACACGCGATAGAGCACTTCCAGCCCAATGTCTTCGAGCTGCTCCTCGACTTGAGCGACGAAAACCTGAATCTCGACAACTGTAACCTACTTCATTTCGCCGTTAGCAAGGGCCGTGACGAGGCCGCCATCATGCTACTTAATAGATATTCAAAGCTTGCGGTTCAGTTTCAGCCATTGGGGCCTATTTCTGGGCTTGTAGGCAACGCTGTTAGCGAAGATGACGAGAAGCTGTCCGTCTTCTCCTGCTTAACCTGCTCTAATACAGATAACCTCCTCAGGCGTCGGGTCCTCGAGGCGCTGATGGAACAGCTCCCCATTTCTCAACTTAGAGAGCATCTTACCGGGCCATCATGTAAGTATCATTCCTTCTCGTACCTATATATTACACTGAAGATGTTGTTCGTCCTTAGAACACGACCGGATGATTGTGGAGTCCAACCAAAAGATGCTAACCCGTTGGCCAAGGGTTCGGGAAAGAGATATCTCTTGATATCACTAACTTAGCACTTGACCCGCCTCTCCTCGATTTTTTCGTTTACGTTACCCGAAAGGACCTCGAGGACCTCGCTCGCGCAGAACACCGGGCCGCTAGTATGACCGCGTCCAATTCCAAGGCTGCCGGAGTCGAGCTTCCCATCAGAACTACGACAGAACCCCAAGAACTTCAACAAACACAACGAGAAATACACCAACAATCATCACAAGCGCAGCCGGCACCACAAAGACAGCAACAAGTCCTCTATCATCATCACCGTCACCGCTGCCGACCTCCAGGCATGAAAAATTCAGTTTCGCGTAGGGGAGGAGTCGGCTTTGAGCATGCGCTCAAGTACGTCAACATCCCCTCCTTCGGGACTGGCGCTGTGCAGCGCCGCACCGAGGCACTGTCCATCTTCCGTTGGTTACGCGAGTGTAAAGGTGTGGAGCGCGTGTTCCAGGTACACGTCGACGACTGCCGACACCACCCACATAGCGAGGAGGACATCGAGGCCTCACTGACAGGACTGGGCGTTCGCGAGCTTGACTGGCAGCGTGTCGATCTGAGCGTGAGATCCGTGTGGGCGGCCGCCGATAAGGTGGAAAAGTTGTGGCTGTACTCGAGTGGGAATTCGGCAGTGCTAGATCATTGGTTTGGGGAGAATGGAATTCGGATATTGCCTAATGTGAGTTTGTTGTGCCGCAAATATTACCGTAGATGTTATGTCTAGCCCATCCTAAACTCTGCGGCGGAACTGACTATGAAACCAGCTACGCAATCTGTATATTAAGATCATTCAGGTTGGCGAATCCAACTCCTATGTCTCAAGGGCTTATCTCCTGCTAACACGGTACGCCACCATTAGGACGATTTCCTCAGCGATTCACGGGCGTTGCAGTGCAAGGATTTCTGCTCCAATGCTCCGCGTCCCGAAGGTGTCCAGCTCGAAGTTTCGATTGCAACTGAGTGGGGAATGAATATGGGCAGTGGCACGCATGGAGGGCCTGCAGGATCAGCAAGGTATGATCAACTTCTAGCATTTCGCCAAACTAGAGAACCAAGTAGATACTTGGTGAAAGTGGTCTCTCTTTCCCCTTCCCGAAGCTAATACTCCTGACAGGAAACTTCGTCCCATTGAAGTCACCGGCCTCAAGAGCTTCCTCGAGCTATACTCTACGGTCCCGATGATGCTCAGAGATCAGTATCCCGACATCCAGAATTATTCGCGCATCAAGGTTGGTGTGGCGGACACCGGGATCAGTACGGCACGCTTCTCAATCGACAGCCATATAGTTCACGGTCGCAGTTTCGTGTGGACCAATACTGCTAAGGCGTTTGAGCACGAGGCGCCATGGTGGCTGGCTACCGACTCTCACGGGTCGCAGATGGCTAACATCATCTCCCAGCTCGATCCGCACTGCGTGTTTTATATCGCGCAGATTACGGATGATGCGAGATATATCGAGGAGAATAATGTGATCAAGGTGAGTGGACGTATACTGTGCGGCACAGTACGATAGGGGCCAAGTTTCGGACAGCGACTAACATCGTCGCTAAATCACTTCAGGCTTTCGAGTGGCTTATCTCTGAGGGCGTCCAGATTATCAACTGCAGCTTCGCCTTGCGTCGTTCCTCGCCGGAGCTACGGGATGTTGTCCGAAAGGCTAGAGCCAGGGGCATCGTCATAATGTGCAGCACATCAGACGAAGGAGAGAACACAGACGAGGTCTGGCCGGCGGCGTACTACACGCAGCAGGAGGGCGCAGTGGAGCGGTTTGACAACGTATTCCCCATTGTGGGCTGCGACGAGCACGGAAAACCCTCACGCTTCTCCAACGAGTCAGCGGGGCGGTACTACTTCCGCGGGGAAGACATCGATGCCTCAGGGACGGACTCGGAGCTCCTCAAGGAACGCGGCGTGGTGCGAGGCAGCTCGGTCGCCACTGCCATCGCCACGGGCATTGCGTCCCTCGTCCTCGCGTGCTACCAGATGCTACTGCTGACGCTGCAGACTCTGAAGGCCCCCGAAGCAGCCGACGTGCCGGGCATCGTGAACGCCATCTTCCATAAGATGCAGCCGATGACTATCGGGCCGGGACTACCGGACAGTCTCAGTAAGCGCCACCGGCTGGTCACGCCGAGTCGATTCTTCCCGATCGACGTGAGTAATATTGAGGACGAGTACGAATTCATCCAGCATATTGGTGATCTGTACGTGGATGGTGAGTGATCGTTTTTCTCGATTCATGGAGTGGAGGTGTGCTTCAGCTAGTCGAGGTTTCTAATCGTTATTTATAGTGTTGCGAGCTCGTGAGGATTAATTCATCTTCCTATGATCGGAAGATACGAAAGTTCGACAGAGCTCCGAGTTGCTAAGCTGTTGCTTAGTATCAATTAGAGTGGCCAGAGGTCACCTCTGGGAATAGAATGGCTTTTGGTATGTTTGACATTCATGTTAGAGTATCGTGGCACTGACACCTGAGTAGGCTAGAACAGCGATAATACCAATAAGCCGCTCATTCACGTCCACCTCAAGGACTTAATTGGCACCGCCTCGCTGATGGCTTAGAAACAGTGATAGAGAGACTCTAAACATCACCCTACACCCCTTCTGAAGCTCTGCATTGATAACGATGGCAATGTTAATGCAAAAAATCTTTGAGGTCTTCACGACACTCCGCTCATGTTCACCGATCGAGTTATTATAATGTCAGTCCCAGGCCCGCCTCTAACTTTTGGCGCAGATTACGGCGCAAAAGTTAACATAGGGCTGCGCGCCTCTGCAAGGAGCTGCTGCAAATGTCGCCCGGAGAGGTCGCCGCAGACTTCTCCAGGGGCGCCCTTGAGTAAACAGGGTCAACGAAAGGGGCCAATGGCTATTGAAAATCAGAAAGACACCACAATATACAAAACACACTTAACTCCCAGTGCTATCTACAGGTCGAAATGAGAGGACGGTGCGTTCTACTTCAAGCCCTGAGACTCAGAAATCACACGTACGGGAGGATGCATATGAAGCTCTTAGTAGAATATCGAGCTGATATCAACTGGGACTCTCTCCCAGATATAAAGCCAGGGCTCCTTTATGTAATCCATATCAGGGTCCCAATCTCTCCGTGAAATAAGAAATGATGGAGAGATTCTATCCAGTCCTCCCTCAGTGTATCGACTGCCTGGCGAGCCGTGAAAGCATACGTGGACCGGAGAAGAGATGATGTATTTCTCACTCCGAGTCGATGGTCTGCCGGCATAAGGGCTAGTTAATCGAACTATCCTGCTCTGCCGAGTACAACGTAAGATTCCCTCCATCCCCGCTCTCCTCTCCGCATCTAGCTTCCCCACGCGATGCGAGGACATCCGAGGTAATAGCGATCAACTCTCAGGCCGGAACGTTTTGAGTTCTTATAATGCGCCTTGAGTTAGATTCAATTAGGGGATGCTAAGGCGTTCATTTCTATTCAGAACATAGCTCGGAGATAAAGCGCGGCGAAGAAAACAAAATGGTGGCCCGACATATCAAGACTGCCGGCCTCGTGGCAGACACAACGACCAGCCAAAAAGTGTCAGATATAGTAAAGGGGATTATCGACGACATCAGAACCAGCGGGGATAATGCTGTGAGGTCATATTCGGACAAATTCGATAAATGGTCACCGCCATCCTTCAAGTTGACCGATGATCAAATACAGGAATGCATATCGAAGGTACCAGCACAGACTATAGCGGATATCAAGGAGGCACAGAAGAATGTACGGACGTTTGCCGAGGCGCAAAGGGCTAGTATCAAGGACTTCGAGATTGAAATCCAACCGGGCGTGTTCCTCGGACAGAGAAATAACCCCATTAGTACGGCGGGAGCTTACATCCCCGGCGGTCGTTATCCACTACTCGCCTCTGCCCACATGACAATACTTACTGCGAAAGTCGCCGGTGTCAAACACGTTATCGCTTGCACTCCTCCCATTGCAGGTCAGATCCCCAATGCTACGGTTGCGGCAGCGCATTTTGCTGGCGCCGACGAGATATTCCTGCTCGGAGGAACACAGGCCATTGCCGCTATGGCATTAGGCACCGAGACTATCAAGAAAGTTGACTTCATTGCCGGACCGGGAAATCCTTTCGTCGCAGAGGCCAAACGCCAACTATTCGGGGAAATAGGAATTGATCTGCTAGCTGGGCCCACCGAGATTCTCATTGTCGCCGACGAGTACGCCGACCCCTTTACCGTCGCGACAGATTTGCTATCCCAGGCCGAACACGGACCGGATTCTCCACCCATCCTGATCACTACTTCGGAGGACGTCGGGCGGCAGACTATTAAGTATATCGATCAGATTCTACCAAACATGCCGACGGCTGAACTGGCGGGGACCTCGTGGCGAGATTATGGCGAGGTGGTCATCGTGGACAGCCTGGATGAAGCATACAAGCTCGCAGACGTGTATTCGAGCGAGCACGTGCAGATCCTAACGCAGAATCCCAGGGAGGCGTTGGAGAAGATGAGGAATTATGGTTCGTTGTTCCTTGGCGAGAAGACTTGCGTCTCGTACGGTGATAAGGTAGGTTCCTTTGTCAATACCCATCAACGCCCCTATCTTATCAGACGAATATGGAAGAAATTTGAACTAATATTCTGAAGTGCATTGGAACGAACCATGTGCTGCCCACGCGGAAAGCGGGCAGATATACGGGTGGACTGTGGGTCGGCAAGTACCTGAAGACGCAGACGTATCAAGAGGTGGTGGACGAGAAGGCCAGTGGCGAGATTGGGCGCCTTTGCGCGCGCTGCTCGAGAGCCGAGAATTTCGAGGGGCATGCGAGGTCCGGTGACTTGAGAGCCCATAAGTATCTCCAGGATGCGTACTCCTGGATTGATGAAGCTAGAAGATAGCATAGCCGTTCAGATCCCGGGGATCTAATAGGCGTTTTTCTTACTAATCTAATAATATTACGCTGTAAATATGGTATGCCTAAGAACAAACATCTGACCTCTATATCCACCTGAGGATACCTTCATGTATGATATGCTCTATTTTGCAGAATCGTGAGATGTCTAGGTAAGGACTAACAGCAGATTTCCTCCTGAACCATAAATGAAGAACCAACAACGCCGGCTCCGCACAACTCACGCAACCAACAACGCCCATTATGCGGCATACGAAGCGAAAACGGCAGCGAATACAGTACAGACAGTGGCTGCTGTCAAAGAGTACGAGGCAGACAAGCCAGCAGCTCCGCTACCGGGAGTATCGCTCGTGCCGTTATTCATGGTGCCAAGGGACGCTCTCGCGGGACCCATGGCCTTGACGCACGTCAGAGAGGCGTCGACATCTTGGGGCGCATTTCCGTCCGAAATGGGGTAGAAGACTGTGAGTACGGGTGTAATGGCCCACTGTGCTTTTTCCGCGTCTGCGACGAGGTCGCTCCCCTATACAACTCTTGTTAGACGAGGCAACGCTTTGATAATGATAATAAGAGAAGCACGGAAAGAGTAGTACGTACCGGTTGGGTGTACTCGCTGACGAGGGTGAGACTGTCGTCCTTCGGAGTAATGGGCCAGCAAGTCGAAGATGCATTTCGCTGCTGCGAGATAGGCTGTGGCGCGCCGTCGCCAGTCAATGCTTGAATGAAACTCGAGTCAGCATACCATACAGTTAAAGCAAGGAATAGCAAGGAAGATCATCGAGGAATTTGGGAAAAGCATATATCCTCAGAGAGCAAATTCACGGCTCGACTCACCGACAGCTGTAAAATTACTCCAGGTACCCTTCTGGACCGGAGCGCAAGCGTCGAAAGTGGCATGCTGCAAATCGCCCTGTAGTCTCGTGCAAGCCTCAGCTATGGACGGTGCGTCGCCGCCGCCGCTGTAGTAACTCTGTATACGAGTCCTGGCCTGGTCCGTCAACGCGCTGACGCAGCTCGCGCCCATGGCATCGGAGCACGTGCCCTGCGCCGTGGCATCGGTCTCGTTCTGGCCAAACGACAGCGACGCGGACACGCCGTGCATGAAGATGGCGCACGCCCCCGTCGACGCGTTCAGGGTCAGCGACGGCGGTTCTCCAAGGTAGAAGGAGCTGTGGAAGTTGCGGCCACCGCTCGTGTCCGTGATGTTGAAGCCCTTGACCCAGGACAGGCCCGCGAGCGCCGTGTCGTTCGTCGCCGTCGCGACGCGCGTTAGCCCGATGTACGGGAACGAGCCCGTGTCCGCTATGGTGCAGTTGTCGTTGACGGTGTCCTGGCTGCTGGCCGGACACTCGACCTCGACGCAGCCGACGATCGTCTGGTTCAAGTCTTGCGCGCGGACGTGCGTGGCGGCGATGGCCGCCGTTGAGATAGCTAGAGCAGTACGCATATCTTCTTCAATGACAACTGTAAAATTTCGAATTGGCAAATTATGCTGAGATAGCGACAGGAGACAAGACAGAGAGAAGGAAGGAAGTAGATAAGAAATTATAAAAAATATGTCTGCTCGCGATAACAAAGGATGTAGGCGCCTGACGTACTGACCCCTTTGTCGGTTGGGGTTACTCCAGAGCCTCGGGTGGCTGCACAGTTCGTATTAACATACGCTGGCGACCTCCAATTACTCCGCCCACGTGGAAAAAACCAGTTTCTGGCCAAGGATCCATTGTTTCATAGGGCATCGTGCTGAATTGGCGATGCAAGGGGTGAAGCAGGCCCAGGCGGTGACCCCTTTTCGGGCTGTGCGCTCATGTCCCTCAAGCAGGTGAACGGCAAAGGCTGTTAGGGGCGGTGGTATTCAACGAGATCACCTGCCCTAAAGGGAACCTGGGAAAATACACGATTGGACGATCGGGCGTAGTATAGGTATATAAATAGACGCCAAGAATGCTACGCCCCAGATCATTCCGGCTAACCAACCAACCAGCGGGTTCCAGACCACGGTGATCGGAGATATTGGCCTGAACAAAATGGGGTTAATCGGGGTCGATAGAGTAAGCTGCGTCTATGAGGCTGAAACACATGGCATTGGTAGCAATCAACACAACACAGACATCGCCAGATTCGATATACGCCGTACAAAGGAGAGGCTAGACGAGGAAGGTGCACTTCCATAGTAGTGCTCTTAATTTCCACACCTGCTGTTTACTCAACCCCCTACGTCTTGGCCTTCCTCATATGGCGTTCACGCCATCAAATCCTGCGATAGAGTCGCCTTCAGCTAATCTGTATTCTAGCTGCAAAGCATCTAGTGTTGGGATAACCGGAGCGAGCGAAAGAAATTAGCCATGCGTTTCACCGTTGATCCTCCCACAGTAGAGAGGCTAGACACGTGCATAGCGTTACCTCGACGGCTTCGCTTGACAGGAGATTGCGACGATAGCCTTGTTTTGATGGCTGCAGCTAGGTATCTTGATCTGAACCTTCATTTTATTCTTGGAAATCTAGGCTACAGGAGATTGCCATCGCGTGCCGGCAAGAGGCACATGCTTGGGGAGCATGTATGTTAGGCCGTAGATCTGGAAATATAAAAGTCTCCTTGATGTCCATCAAAAGCCAGTATGATCGATCAACAGAGAACAACAGTCCAGAACAGCCTGCCTTGAACCTTTAGGGTCTCCAGAATTTAACTATTTACATTCTTTTCAACGGGAGCATTACACTCTTTACAAACTACACATTGTCATTCTTTTCATTCAATACTGTTGAATAATCTCGTCCTTCTTTCAAAATAGTCCACAATGGCAGCCATCGTCGAAGCAATCGGTGTGATCTCGGGTGTGCTGGGTATCCTCCAGTTCGGCATCGACAACTTCCCTAAAGAGGACTCAGTCGATTCGACCGTCAGAGTCACCGTGGGACTCGACACAGCTGGTGGTCTCAACAACGCCGGTGGTGATGCCCCCGACGTCCGCCTCTTCAACGAAGCCGGCGAGTTCATCGGGATGAAAATTGGCCCGGGTAAGATCGAAGATGGAGGCTTCAAGGACATCAAGATCGAGCACGATGGGGATAGCACGCAACAGCCTACGTACGCCCTATTCTCGGCCAATAAGGATGCCATCTGCGTAGCATACGTCTCCATCACGCTGCCAAACTCGGACCATTACTCCTGGGTCGGCGACTGGGGCCACCAGTGTGGGGGTTCATGGTAAGCAACCATTCCTTACTACATGAAGGGTAGAAGACTAACCAAACGGCCAGGTATTACTCCCACGTATACATCGGCTCGACTAACACAATGCCCGACTGCTTCTGGATCGACGGCAACGACGACCAGCCACAGAGCGGATTCCAAGTCCACTGGCCCGAGTTCTTCAACCCGCAAGGCAACGACCTGCCGTCGGACCCACAGGAGCAAGCCGACAAGGTAAACTACTTCTGCAACCAGGGGCCGCCGTTCAAGATGTACAACTATGAGGACACCCACGACCCGCGCGGCATCACCTTCTGGACGATCAACGACAAGCGGTCCGAGGCCGGGCTCGAGGAGAGGGGCACGGCGGTGGCGTACGGCCCAGCCAAAGAGGCCGTCTCGGCCAAGTTCCGCCGCGGCGCCCCCTCGTATTACCCCCGCTCCAACGGCACCGACCCGTCTACCAAGAAGAACCCGCACGCCAACCGCCTGGTCATGAGCAACAAGGCGCAGCACACGGCCCACGGGCTCTGCGAGAGCAAGACGTCGTACGGCCCGGACTTCGTCAACGTCGCCGACGGCACCTTCTGCCGCATGTCGGACAAGACGCAGTGGCCCGTCTGCGACGGCAAGAAGGTCGTCGACAACTGCTTCAACAAGGACACGAAGAAGCTCATCGTCAACGGCGTCTCGGCCCGAGACACCCCCTACAGCAATGTTTTGGACTGGACGGATTAGACGACTCCGGGAGTGATAGGGATTTAGATTTAGATCTCGGACGATGGAAATTTTCATATATATATAAGGATAGAGAAAGGAGGAGTTGGCGGTGGCAGTCGTTGTCGAGACCACTTGTTTGTGCGGCGGAATCTGCATTATCAATGTCTCGGCTGCTTCTCTCTTATTATTTCGATGTCTAATATTAGTTCATTGTATTAACTATTAGTTTAGAGGCGTTTATTAGTGTCGAAACATACATAGTGTTTAAAGCTCATACAGTAAAGAAATCTCATGGAGATGTCCCCGGTTGGATTCGTGGTCTGTCTGTCTGTCTGTCTGTCTGTCTAGACGCAGCTGAATGAGTGTTAATGTTATATAGATAGTTTCAGTTTCTATCAGCGCTGTTCACTATTTTCGTTGTCACTCCTTCAAGTGAAGGGAGAGGAACGAGACGAAGGATACCATGCATGCCTTAGCTGCAGCTATATGTACCAAGAAAAAAAGAAAATTGGCGGTGCTAGATATCAAGCCGTTCCAAGGACTTACGATCACGGGGAACGCGCGGCCTCACAGAGAACCACGGGTTTTAGACCGCTAGCCCTGTCGCCTAATAGCAAGGGATAGGTTGCTTTACTTTCAAGAACAAGGCGGCTTTGAAGAGAAGTTAACCTAAACGGCTAAATGCACAATGGCGCGCCTCGAACCCAACTGGGTGCTTCTCACAAAAGCAAGTATATTCGTACATATCGCCCAGTACACGAGGTCCGAATAAGTCTATTGTCGAGACATGGCTGGGTTGTTGCGATTTGAATCACTGTGCCTGTATCCAGTATGAGAGAACCCCCTAGATTAGATTCTTGTTGACAGACAGGGGCAATAAAAGACTCGTGCAGCAGACGCCAAAGTGGCGCCTTTCAGAAGTCACGATGCAGCGAAGTGCTGCGTTGGCATGCAACTGGAATGTCGCGGACGTGCGAAGAATCTGGTTAAAAAAGAGGGCAATGGGGGTATGATGAGAGAATGATTTGCATCAGACTCTATTCCAACTGCTTTAGGTAATTAGAAGCGGTGTTCCATGAGAGGTTGAAAAAAAAAATTGACGAAAAAAAAAAAAAGTGTCAAAAAAATGGTTTGCTTCTCTTTGATTGAGCGTGTCATCCTTAGTGCAGGGGCCATGCTAATCTTCTCTGTATCGTTTCAAATTGACCAAATGCCCGAAGGCGAAAGATAGGGTAACTATTTTGCACTATAAGCTTAGTGCAAGGTGGAAAGGGCCAATAGGAAAATCTCCGGATAATTTTCGGATATAACTGACTAGCCTGCTAGCCCAGGTGACTTGCCCCGCTGCCACCTGGCAGCCTGGCCGCCTTGTTACCTTGTTGCCAGCAGCAAGGCAACGAGATAGCAAGGCAGCAAAGCAGAAATACGTAAAAGCATACAAATGTATCAAGCAGTTGGAATCATTCCATCAAATAATCGAGCTTTCTTTCCTGTCTAGAAGAACCAAACATTGTTGTACCCTTTAGCCCTTGTTGTTTTCAACTGCTACTTTTGCCCTGCCAATTTGCTTGCGTGGTAGGACCGATACAACCTTTGCTTAGCTGTTACAATGCGGTAATACTTAGAATATTGAAACATTCTTTTTCATGCCGGTTCTATCCCATCATACCTCATAGAGGCGAAGTTATTCGACTTTGACTAATAGTCGTTGAGACACCCTATTCGTATACATATAAATAATGTGTTCGACATGCTGCCGCTTGCAGATTCACTTTCCATATAATATACCTGTTGAACAGCTCCCCTTGAAAAATGTGCACCCGAATGATATTACTATCGCAATGAAGCGCTCAATTCAAGAAACAGAAGAATGTAAATTCAATTACGATGCGATAATTTCACAGAAGGTTGTAATGGTTTTCAGTACGAGTAAATACTGGCGATGGCGACGAGGATGGATGGGTAGCTGGCTTCGGAACTTACCTGAGGCTATGTATACATCCACAAGCAAATATCAGAGAAGAGATGCGCTGACAACCACGCCGACTGTCTCCTTCCGTTCCCTAACCTCTTTGATACTTTGCGAGTTTATTCCATCCTATTTGTCATGTAAGCAATCGAGATTCCTGCGGCAGTATCGGTCAGGAAAGTCCAGGTGCACCTGCCATGTACGGGGTGGTGCACTTGCCAGGTGTGTATTCAAAACCTACCTACCTTAGTCTGCCGCATGCAATACACTTAAACAAAACAATCCTCCGTACACCTTTCGATCAAAATCTCCAATTCTACATCACCAAACTTGTCGCCCAAGGCTTCTTTGGTAAAGATGGCGACCATAACACCAGCATCCTCGGGACATTCCTGCTTCCTCCTCAAAGTGCCTCTGCACGTTATCGCCGGCATACTAGGTGAATTAGATACCGTACGACAGCTCGTCCCGGCCATCCAGAGTCATTCGATCTTTCGCGACGCCCTCAAGCAAAACTTCCACTCTATCGCCCGCAGCATCACGGTGGCCAAGATCCCTCTCGAAATCCTTCCCTTCGCCATCGCACTTCTGGAGTCGACCCAGATCGATCCAACAGATTATGAGGCGGTTCAGGGCCTAATAACACGACTGGCAACTGCCTCTTCAACATCGACAGATGAGCCTCTACCGACGGCCCACCTGTCATTGTCTGACTATGACTTCCTCGGCCAGAACTATGCAGCCGCCGAGTCCCTGGCTGGTAAGATTGCCGTTGGAGCTATCGAGACCATGACTATGAGCCTACCGCTGCTCCGCAAGTCACCTGAAGTCACACCAGAGGAGAACTATCGCATAGTCCGGGCCCTTTTTCGCTATCAGCTGATGTGCAATCTATTCTGCCTGGACTGGGAGGCGGAGGAGGTGAATGAGGAATTGAAAGACATTCCGCGCTACCTGTTCTTCAACATGTTTTCTCCATGGGTGAACGAGCAGTTGATGTGCGTGTATGCTTACCTGGAGCGCAAGGTTGGCTATGGTACGTCGTCTGCCTTTGTTCCCCTGTCTGACTCCAATCTAATCAGTCTTTCACCTTCTCTCCAGCACTTGACTACCTCGTCGCGCATGACGAACAGTGGGCCAGATGTCCTATCACCTGGGATGAAGAACCAGACGTCTGCCCATACATTCAGTCATTTGTAAGCTTAACCTCACCTCCGTACATCTTTATCCCTACCCCTTCTAACCTGTCACAAAGCTCTGCCGGGGCCTTCCGTTTCTAAGCCAAGTTGCCTGCGCAACCACCTATGACGAGAGACTCCGTCTCCCCGCATGGGATTGGCCACCAAACGTTGAATGGGATTTTACCCCCCTCCGGCAGCTTATTTACATGGTACCCGAAGAGAGCCTGGTCCAGTCCCTTGGGCTCGACGACAAAGACACACCGCTGGAATCCTACTCACCAGCGCAGCTGGAGCAGATGGCACGGCCCTCGGACGGCACACAAGACTCCACCGCCTCGAATCTATTCCGTCTTTGGCTTGGCGCTCACACAGACACGTCTATTTTTGAAAGTATGTGGCCTGACTCGACAGACCGGAACCTCTGGGATTGCGGCTATGTCCTGTGGGACTACGCCGACTTCGACGACGCGAAGGATCTTCCAGTGCAATGCGCCGAGGTAAGAGATAGATCGTCTTATCTCTCGCGTTTTCGCGATACCTGGCGAAATGAAGATATACAGCGACTCTGGAGACTGAGGGACGACATCTGGCGGGCTAGGGCATTTCAAGTTGGGTTTTGGCCGGGGCGGAGCGCGGGCTTGGGTGGCGTGCATGGACTGAGTGAAGGAACGAAGAAGCTTCTTTTGAGGAAGTGGCAAGAATATGGGCTGGTTGAATCTACCTAACTTATGCAATTCCTCGGCGTCAATAGGTCTTTGACACTGGTACAGTTCGGTGCTGGCAGACCATACCTGTTGCTATTATCGTCCCATTCATCCCATCGTGTCCCATTAGATCCTTCTCCAGTAATAGCTGGTCTTGCTGCAGGCCGTTGTGGTAGCAAACCACATATTAGGTAGTTAGGACCTGTCATAATCGTTGCAATTCCACCAATGAAACTGTCCCAGCTAATCACTGCGCCCGAGAGTAAAGTTCAATCGAGACACAGGAGCGGACCAAGGCGAAGCTGTCTGGCACCTCTCTAAGGTACTTACTGAATCGAGGCCGATGCGTGCGAGCTTATCCTTGCGTCTCTTATCAGCGTATTGTCACGATGAATATACTCTAAGTCAACTTGATGACTGCAAAGTAGTTCCTAATGACAATGATGCATGAGTCGAGGTGCTGATAATGATGTTAGGTAGAAGTAGGAAGATTGATTGACATTGGCGAATAAAACACGTGGATTGATTGTACTTTAAACAAACTGTGTGGGGCCCGGCCGGCTTGGATTACCCGAAATATTTCCGATTGGCTCCCCGCTATAGGGGTTATAAGACAAGATTGTCGTGTATCATTTCGCCTTCGGGCATTTGGTCAATTTGAAACGATACAGAGAAGATTAGCATGGCCCCTGCACTAAGGATGACACGCTCAATCAAAGAGAAGCAAACCATTTTTTTTTCCCTTTTTTCAATCCTCGAAAAGAGAGGGGTCATCCACGTCCGTGACGCGACATGGCTGGAAGCTATTGGCGAGTGGCTCGCTCTTCTAACTGCCTCTATTGAGAACTCCCCCTGGTCCAACCTTGTGAGGAACAACGTCCTTGAAACTAATGATTCATATTCCTTGCGGTACAGACAGTAAGGAATCGTATGAGCTTTCTACTAGATCTATACTACCACTAGCTAAGCTCATCCTGGGACTTCAGGCTTTCTTCATACATTTTCCATCGATCCCGAACAGTCGTTGCCCATTCTCCTCTACATTCGCACTGAACACTTCATACCTACCTAGGTAGATATGTTGCCTGAAGCCACTATACTTTAGTACTTCTGCTGTGCTGAGAATTACCAGCTCCATTACCGACGACAGTAGCGATTAAGGCCGCGATGAAGACCCTTCACCTATCCATCCAGACGCACGGTTATTGTGGACAACTATTTCTTGGTCAAATACGGCACTTTGATATCGGAAAATGAAGGTCATGCGCTGCTCTATCTCGAGAAGCGCCAATCTGTCCCTGTTCCACGGCTCTATGCCATATACCGAGAGAATGGGAAGCTGTACCTCATCGTAGAGTTAAAGCCAGGAAGGCAACGCAGTGAATTGTGGCACAGTCCGAGTGAGGAGGAATCTTCGACCCATCTGGACAGCTCAGGAAGATATGGAACCAGGCAGCCAGGTAAGGTCTATGTCATCACCCGGTATTTTTGGTGACGTCATAGGGGTCCTTGAGACATTATTTCTTCCTGCGGCGAGAGCCTGATGCCAGAACTACGGGGCTATTCTTCGAAGAATATCTGGATATGGCCCTTGCGATAGGCTCACAGAAAAACCGGGATATACTGGCACGCGTTCGTATACCGCAGTTTGTGCTCGAAATGTACTACATGTATTGACAGGCCACCAAAGCGTTTTCACGCATGCGGATCTATAGCGCAGGAACATACTCGTGCTGGAGATCCTAGCAAGCCACTGGATCGAGGAGATTCGATGTCTCTATCGTGGTAGATTGGGAAGACGCAGGGTAGTATCCTAGCTATGAGAAATGCGCGTCGAGTTTCGTGGGCTTCCAATGGGTCAATATTGCGACTAGTTCCGCAAGACTTGGATTTCTAAAGAGCATCTAGGTTATAGCCGGCTATAAACTAGTATCTCGACGCCGAGAGATCGCCAGCAGCCGAGGTAGCATCTCCTATTTCATGGTACGGTGACTCTTCATATGAATATGGCATTTAGTGTCATTGCTCCTTTTCGATACTTATCTTCTGCGGATGTTTGTTGATGTCACCCGGCGGTCCGCCGGTCGATTCTTCGTTAGTACCGTCTCTATGCTTCTCTTGAAGCGATATACGAAGAGGATACAACCAGTCGCGGCGACAACAAGGAGACATCATCGGCATAGAATATATTATACACCGCAGGATACCTTGCCGTTGATGGTGCTTTCGCAACCACGCAGACTATTGGTGCGCCGAACTCTGCCGCAGCAGATATTTCAGACACGGAATCCAGCGTAGTGGTTACCGGTAGCCGCCCAGTGCAGGGCCTTAAATGGTCCATAGTCGTTCACCTGTTTATCCTTCAGATAGCTGCTACGCAGATGTTCCCGGCAGACGGCGGCCAGGTGGTGGGACAAGCATCGGCTGGTGCACCCCCGGCTATGCCACCATCCGGCATGGGAGGTTCTATGCCTCCCCCTGCGCCGCCGATGTAGGAGGCTGCTATGAAGAACCCGTGTATCAATTATACCCACGTTCTTCATGGACTTTTTTTGCCTGGCCAGGTAGGTAAACAACTCAATACCACTCCCTATAGACATCTGGGATTAGTCGCAAGACGACCCTTAAGGGGGAGCAGCTGAACCGACTAGGTTTACAAAGGGCGAACTATAGTATTCACCTGAGACATCAAGATCTCACACTGCCAGCCGTGATACAGTATACTAAGTTAGAAAGCCATTAGGTAGCTTCTCCTATCATGCAAGCGAGCAAAAGACTTGGCTCCGTCGGAGTTTAGTTGGAATATCGCAACCTACCTACCTAGGTACCTATCAAGGAGACGTGCAGTTGAAGTTTTCTCAGAAGCTGCTCTCCTCCAGCCGGTGGCATTCCAGTTTATCATAATTACCAAATATCCACAAAGTATAGCAACTGTATTGCCTTCCATGACTAATTGAAAAAACCTTATTCTTTCCTAGATTCATCGAACATCTTCCTCGGCGGTGACAACCAAAAACCCGCGCACATCTTCAGTCGACCAGATCATGCAGGGGTTCAGGAATGATGCATGTAAGATACCTCGCTTACGTTTCCGTAAAAAGCACATTACCTATGAATGTTTGTATACCGCCTCCCTCTCACAAGGCATCCTACTCCATGCATGAGACAGGGGTCTGGGCGGTATATATCTCATCGGCAGCCTATTAGTGGTCAGGTCGAATATCCCTTGCAGCTCTTTAGTCGGATAGTATACCCGTCAAAACATACTGTGACGACGTCTTGACCAATTCTTACCGTCATTTGGCTTCACCTCATCATCTTATAGGCAGGAATGAGACGAATTCGCCAAGTTTAAACAGGTACTCATGGTTTCAAATGAGTTGGTTTAATCTACGCATCTAATCGGTATAGTCATAACCTCCCTCGCCTAGAAATAATACGTGGTACCTACAGAATAGGGACTTATCCACTTGTTCTCTATGAGCGGCGTTTAATTACATCCTATCTCCTACGAAATGATATTTTCAATTTGTAATCTTCGATTCATAAAGAAAGTTGAGGGTGAAAGAAGTCCGCTAGACAAATTCGGAGTTGTCGGGATTAGCAAACACGCATTTCCAACCGCATGATGGCGTTACAATCTTAAAGCCGTCATGCATGAAGCACGGCCGAGGGAACACTGCCCAATGAGAGTATTCCAGGCACACGGCGGCGACGTGTATATGCCGGGGTCTGCCGCCTATATCCCGTCATTTCTCAAGCAAACATCCAATAGCTGCCGATGTAGCAGAATATCCATGAGTCAGGAATGTTAATGTTACATTACCGAAGAGGGGGGGAATAGATAGAGAAGGATGAATTATTAAGCTGCCTTTCTCCGAAGAAATAAAGGGTATACTGACGCAAGCGAACTTACCTCCCAGTTATATAAAACAATAACGCTGGGCGACTGTCATAGACATAGATCAACCCTCATACATCTCAGGCCAGCATACGAGGAAGTGATTACCATTGGAAGGGGGACTCGGAAAACTATCGAATCAAGTCTTCGCCCTGCTCGACATGACATTGAAAGATATCATCAATAACCCGCTCCAAATGTTTGGCAAGACGACGGAGCCGTCAAGCGGGAGCCATCAAGGTGGACCTGACGGTTCCGACCTTGTGATTAGCCCTGGATCCCTCGTGGTCGTAACGGGCGCGAACGGGCTCATCGGAGGTCATGTCGCAGACAAATTCCTACAGCGAGGCTACCTCGTTCGCGGTACTGTCCGGAGTGCATCTAGGGACCAATGGCTGAAGGAGCACTTCGACAAGAAGTACGGTCCGGGAAAATTCGAAATGGTCGTGATATCTGATATGGTAGCGAGTGGCGCCTTCGACGAGGTTGTCAAGGGGGCTTCTGGGTTCGTGCACGTCGCCTCGCCCTTGTTGATAAGTACAGACCCTAACGTTACGGTCCCCATCGCCGTGGGGGGCACGTTACGCTGCCTAGAATCATCCGCAAAGGAGCCTGGGATAAAGAGGGTAGTCGTGACCTCCTCATCAGGGGCTTGCGCAAGCTCCAGAAGAAGTCAAACCCTTATCGACTCGAGCACATGGAACGAGGCCGCGGTCGAAGCAGCGTACGCGCCGCCACCTTACGACGAAGAAATTCGTAAGGAGGACGTCTACTACGCGTGCAAGACTAAAAGCGAGCAAGCGGCATGGAAATGGGTACAGGAGCACAAGCCTTCCTTCACGTTGAACACGGTGCTGCCGAGCGCCAACCTCGGGCCGCCCGTCGATGTAGTCCACCAAGGTTATCGGAGCACGATCAAATGGGTCGAAACAGCGGTGAAAAAGGGCGAAGCCACAAAACTGGAAGATTTGCATGCGTTGTCGCCGCAGTACTACGTCGACGTCCGCGACGTCGCTGAACTGCACGTGGCGGCACTAGTATATCCCGATGTAGTCGGGGAGCGCATATTCGCCTTCGCTTCACCTTTCAACTGGAACGATGTTCTCCGGATCCTGAAAAGAGCGTACCCCCAACGCAAATTCTCCGAAGAGATTCCCGGCCTAGGGAGATACGAGAGCAAGGTGACCAACGAGAGAGCGGAGGAGCTCCTTAAGAGGCTCACCGGCCACGGATGGACAAGTCTAGAGGACAGTGTCAAAGCTAATGCCGAGGGGGTGGTTGCTTAGTAGCTGCCTACCTAACCTACTACTAATGTAGCTACTTGTACGTGGCGCGAAACATGAGACGTGCGGCGGTCGTGTGATGTGGACCTTTGGATGACGGAGTAGGGAAGGAAGGAGAAATAATGTAGATTGCATTCTGTACGTAACATTCTCTCCGTTAGCCCTAGACATCTGCTAGATCAGGACATGTAGAGAAGACAGAGGATAAAATTCAATAACAAAACGCATAGGTGAGAGATACGGAATTTGAAATGCGCCGGCTTACTTAATTCCCCGGTTGAATATTCCCCCTCGTTCGTACAACCTTACTGAACCTACAACCTCGTGCCAAGAGTGGGGGAAAGTGGGAGGTACATACCTACTGATGACCAATGAACCCCGATGGCGTCACTGAATCGAATGGTTAGAAAGTGCAATTGGTGATGAGACCTTCAAATCGTTCCTGCGTTGCAAATACATATATATACTTCGGATTCCCTTCTGCTGTGAAACATCACCCCATTTATCCCATTGAACTGACTACCAAGGAGCGAAAACCATCAATCTTCAACCCCGCTCTAGAAAGGCTCACTTATACCAACCTGCAACTCTCATCTATCGACTACTAACAATGGCCCCAAAGATCTTCCTGTAAGTAAAGCCTCCGTACCCGATTCGATATTCATCATTAAAGGCTAATTGACGATTATAGCACCGGTGCTACTGGTACGCACATCTACCTATAGTAACGCTATCTCTTCCCCGTCAGGTTACTAATCAAGGGAACTGCAGGCTACATCGGCGGCGAGGCCCTCTACGCTCTCAATAAGGCCCATCCGGAATACGAGTATACACTTCTCGTACGGAACGAGGAGCGGGGTAAGCCGGTCGCTGCCGCCTACCCCAACGCCCGCCTAGTCTACGGCACGCTAGACGATGCCGAGGTCATAGAGAAGGAGGCCGCTGCAGCGGACGTAGTAGTGCGTATGTAGCTCTTCTAATGGCTTATTCATGAGGAGAGGAAGTTCGAGCGAGACGATCAAGATTATGTAGGTATTGACAGCTCCTAGACACGGCCGACTCCGCCGATAACGTCCCGTCCGCGCAGGCGATTGCCAAGGGTCTCGCGGCCGGCCACACGGCCGAGAATCCGGGGTACTGGATCCATCTATGCGGGACCGGTATTCTAACCTGGTACGACGCAAAGCACAAGCGCTACGGACAGGGGCCTCTACCGGAGCAGCGGTACCACGACATCGACGACATCGAGCGCATCCTCTCGCTACCGGACGAGGCGCTCCACCGCAACGTGGACAAGATCGTGCTCGCGGCGAACGAGTCGCCCGCGGTGAAGACGCTCATTCTGGGGCCTCCCACCATCTACGGCCAGGGCCGCGGGCCCGTCAACCAGCGCAGCATCCAGGTCCCCAAGCTGATCGAGCTGACGCTCAACAACGGTTTCGCGCCGATCCAGGCCCCCGGGCTGACCGAGTGGGACAACGTGCACATCCGCGACCTGGGCGAGTTCTTCGTGCTGGCCGTGGAAGCGGCGCTCGACCCCTCCAAGAACAGCAACCCGGAGATCTTCGGTCCCAAGGGCTACTTCTTCGTCGAGGGCGGCGTGCACAAGTGGAGCGACGTCTCCAAGTGGGTCGCCGAGGAGGCCGCGAAGCAGGGGCTTATCCCCGAGCCCGCTACTAAAGAGATCGATATCCCCCAGCTACTAGGTTTGAATTCGAAGAGCGTAGCGGCCAGGGCGAGGAAGTATCTCGGTTGGACTCCTAAGGCTCCGAGCTTGAAGGATGAGATTCCTGCGGCTGTGGCTTTTGAGGCGAAGAGACTGGGTAAGGCTTGATTGAAGACGAGGATATTCTGCTGTTTGTCAAATGGCTATCACGATTGTGTTAGTAGTCAGCTTCACCAAAGCGCGAGGAGTGTTGAGAAGAAAACCGCGGCATGCGGGCTCTATCATATGTATTCAGATTCATTGGCCCAAATTCATGCCTAATCAAATGAGTGAATTCCAAACTTGCGTACTCTCGTGATAATCGTACCTAAGTATTCATTGCAGTCATGAATGACATATACAATCTAAACGTCATTTCCAGATTCGACCAGGATAACCATAACTTGTGATTAAGGGTGTTCGACATCGAAGTACAACTTAACTTCGACTTCGTTACTCCAACCTGATTCCAAACCCAGTTCCTTCCATGCCGTCTCTACGTCGATGTTCAAAACGTGATCATCCATCGCATTGACGGTGACTGTATGGGGAGGAATTGGTTGGCCCAGGATGGTGACCATAAAATCCCTCTCGATTGACATGGTGGGCAAGCTCGATATATATATCCCTTTTTATGAGTTAGCTTCACGGTATTCGCTGTTGTATGTGCTCAAAAGGAGGCTTACCCAGGACTCCTAGCGCTTTAAGCCGAGTATCTAAGAAGACTCGACCGTTGTGGAGCAGCTCGGATTGATACGCGGTGATAGCAGCGGCCCCGGTCATTTTCTCGATGAGGCCCATATTGGCGACAAAGATCTTGCCGTTCGTCTCGCTGTCATATTGGGTGATCGGAAAGGCTGTGAAGATGTCGTAGCCTCTGACATCCAGTGACACAGTTAGATTGGCAGTGGGGGAATTGCGTTCTATGACAGGCGTGACGAAGCCGCTACGGTGGGCGCGCACAACATACGCTATCGATGAAAGCACTCCTGGGAAGTCTGAAAGAGCGATGAGCTCTCTCAGAGAGCTTCGAGATGTGTTGAAAACGCCCAGCATTGGAGTTCCAGTCGCGGCTCTTCCGTGATAGCTCCCAATTTTGAGAATAGCGGGCTCGTCATAACTTGTATACGGATCGACGCTTTTACCCAGCACACTAGGTCGGAATACGACAGTCTTCCCCCGAGGCGTCGGTCCCGTCATCTGATTGATGAGCTCAATGTTATGCTTTCCTGGGACGTCAGTTATATAGATTGGTCCACCGCTAAGACACCGAGCAGCAGCATGGAAGCCCGCAAACTCGTGATCGGTTTGGAACATATCCCAATCCGGCAAGATATTCAGATGTTGAGTAAGTAAGGCGTTGTGGGCATTGGCGAAAAGATGCCATGGATGGGATTCCGGAATATCAGGATAAAAGTCGTCGGAGTTTCGTACTAGCATTGGTGGCCTATTGCGCGGTAGTTGTTGGTGAAATAGTAGTTGTGGCGCCTGAGACATGCATGAGACAACTTTGATGCTGAAATGCCTCAGAGCAGATATCATCCAACTATCGAGATAAGTGTTAATAAGCTCTCGGCGTGACTTAGCAGAAACCCAAGTGTCTACCATGTACTGGACGTCTGTCTTTACACCATCGATCCCAGAGTCCGACAAGAACCTGTAGAAGTCGTCGTAGAATTTCGCCACATCTTCTTTCGCGATAACCGTCATGGGGCCCCTGAGATTCGAATCGTCTCGATCAACCTGCACTGTTTCGTAAGTTTTCGCGAGATGACCTGTACTGGAAATGCCTCCCCAGTATCCTAGCAAAGCATGCCAAACAGCTACATGCTGAATGCTTGGATGCTTTGAGCGGATACGAGAAACAGTGTCTTTCAGTCCATGAGGAAACGCATTGGGTTCCGCCTCGAATCCTTTCCAACCATAATTATATTGATCTTGGCCTTCGTAATCAATATCTTGCCAGTTGTCGTCTATGATAAGGCTGCTGATATTAATGTTGTCTTTGGCTAATGCCTCGACAGCGTTGATTATCCTTTCATCCGTCAACCGCTGGCCCAGAGCATTCCATGTACCTTAGGGAGGCGTTCAAGTTAGAATTGATTCATAGGATGGCTGAGTGGCATAAACTCACAATAACCTAATCCATCATACCAGTTCTCATACCACTCGGGCTTAATATCATTGCTTAGATTTCGAAGTTCTCGGGTGAAGTCATCTTCCGTGTCGCTTGTGGCAAAGACAACGGTCCGTGCGTGATACATAACAGCGGCTATGGCACTCTCGAAGTTATCACCCACGGCAGCTAAAACAAGACCGGATGATTGTGCTTCCTCATCATTACGTATCTATCAACTAGATATGAGACAATGATCATCGAACAGGTCACAATGCAGACCATATTTTCACTTACATGCAACTTCACGGAGCCCGAACCTGAGCTACGAAGGAGGGTTATCACATTATTTGGCCCACTCACTCCCAGTAAGACGAGATGTCTTCCCTGGGGCCCCAAAAACGAGCACATCACACCGTCCTTGTCTAAGTTGAACAAGCCGCTACCATGCCTAGGCCCTAGCCATGGTGATCCATGACGAACTAGGGCGAAGTACCTGCAGTCTGTCAGCTTAGGACCAAGAACTGGCAGACGTAGGTAATGAAGTCGGATGATATAGACGTCCTAGCTTACCGCAAAGCGCCGCCCCATGGAGTTCCGAGTTCCACATCAGCATACGCAGAGCGGTCCTCCTCAGCCGGACCGACATTTGCTTCTACAGTCCAAAGTCGAGTGTTAGGAGTTTGGCTCGCAGCTTCTTTGACACTTAACTCTGGATTTAGTCCATGAATGAAGTCTGAAAGATTCTCATCCGTTCTATAGAGGGTGTCTTCTGGGTTAATCAGGACCACCCCATCCATTAAACCCGATGCTTCTTGAGCCCACCTCCAGGGTTGTTCAGGGCCATTGCGGAACTTGAGCGTAAAGTTCATTGAAGATGGGACGAGGAATGGTGCGCGGAAATACAGGAGACTTGTTTCAGGTCTAGTGAATTGAAGCGATGCTGGAGAATTGCCAGCGGGAAAAGACGCCAACAACGTTTCCCTCCAGTCGCCCTCGGCGGAGGAATGCCAGACCGCAACCTCCCAAGGATCTTCTGCATGATCAATCTCTACTTCCAGCAGAGCGGCGAACTGAAAAGTCTTGTCTTTCAGCTGAGTTACTCGTCCAAGAGGCGGGTAACTGCATATGTTGGCCTCCATTCGGACGGCAGCAATGAAGGTCTTGGAAGTATGTGTATAGATGGGCCGGGACTCTGAGTTGAAGTTACAGTCACGTTCGGATACAACTGGAGGCAGGGTCTTCCATCTTATTCAACAACGTAGGGTACTTATATGGATGGTTATTATATTAATGTTCTTCAGATAAAGAAATGGCCCCAGGAATAAAGATAAGGGATGGCTTTGGGACAACCTAGAGCCTGATCCAAGGCATGTGCGGTGCAGAAGGATGTTGTTGACAAATAAAATGAAGTCGAGTGTGAAATGTGGAACTCCAAACGTTGCCCCAAGCTTCAAGATTCAATACGTAACGATGCCGAGCTAAGACCCATAGGAAAACAATTGTGGACCAATCAGCTATTGATTATTTCATGACTTGAGCTGTTCAGCCACAAGTAATGACGCTAGTCGGAATTTAGCGGGAACCCAGATAAAATGCGTGAGGCTTGCGTGCTTACCGGGCGAGGCTTGAGAGGATTTGAATTATGTACCACCGGGGCTTCCCACCGGCCGCATGCGCCTCAAGCCAGCCCAAAATTTGAGCTCTCGAGCCGAAACCGAACGACTCCAAGATTTCCGTCAAACCGCTCATTCCTATACTTCACCCTCCCAACGCAACACCCACCCTAATGGCGTCTAGGAGACTCGCTTTCAGCCTCGCGCAGGGCATGCGCAGTCGTGCTGCCAACTCTGCTATCCGACCACTGAGGAGAGGTTTTGCTACGCCCGTGACGTCTGCCCTAGGCGCGAAGACCGAAACCACAACCTTGAAGAATGGTCTAACGGTAAGCTTCCGACGGCCAATTGGGCTAGCCAATGCTTCTCGGCTTTGATTCTAACGATGAAGGAAAGGTCGCGACCGAATACTCGCCCTGGGCGCAGACCTCGACGGTGGGAGTGTGGATCGATGCTGGTTCGAGAGCCGAGACGGAGGAGACGAATGGAACCGCACATTTCCTGGAGCACCTAGCCTTCAAGGTATTTACAGGAAGCGGCCTCAGAAAATATATGCAGCCTGCTTACTATGTATTCAGGGTACACAAAAGAGAACCCAGCAACAATTAGAGCTCGAAATTGAGAACATGGGTGGTCACCTCAACGCCTACACCTCGGTGCGTGAAATACGACAGCAACGCCGCGGCTCTGAGCTAACACATATACAGCGTGAGAACACCGTCTATTTCTCGAGGGCGCTCAACTCCGATGTTCCCCAATGCGTCGACATCCTCGCCGATATCCTCCAGAACTCTAAGCTCGAGCCCTCTGCGATCGAGCGGGAACGCGACGTCATTCTCCGGGAATCAGAGGAGGTCGAGAAGCAGCTGGACGAGGTCGTCTTCGACCACCTCCACGCCACCGCCTACGCACACCAGCCTCTTGGACGCACTATTCTTGGTCCTCGAGAGAACATCCGTGATATAACCCGAACCGAGCTCACCAACTACATCAAGACCAACTACACAGCCGACCGTATGGTTCTCGTCGGTGCTGGCGGCATCCCCCACGAGAAGCTTGTTGAACTAGCTGAGAAGAACTTCTCGGGCCTCCCTTCCACATCGCCTCACACTGCGGCTTACCTCCATTCCAAGCAAAAGCCCAACTTCATCGGATCCGAGGTTCGAATCCGTGACGACACCATCCCCTCCGCCCACATCGCACTTGCCGTTGAGGGTGTAAGCTGGAACGACGACGACTACTTCACCGCCCTGGTTACCCAGGCTATCGTCGGCAACTACGACAAGGCTATGGGTAGCGCTCCTCACCAAGGAAGCAAGCTAAGCTCTTTCGTCCACAACAACGACCTGGCCAACAGCTTCATGAGCTTCTCTACCAGCTATAGTGACACTGGGTAAGTTCGCCTTGGATATTCATTGCGCTAATATTCCGTACTAATGCATCACAGTCTATGGGGTATCTACTTGGTGAGCGACCAACTCACGCGCCTCGACGACCTGGTCCACTTCACTCTCCGAGAATGGTCTCGCCTCTCCAGCAACGTCACCGAGCCCGAGGTCGAGCGAGCAAAGGCGACGCTCAAGGCCTCGATCCTGCTCTCCCTGGACAACACATCCGCCGTAGCCGAGGACATCGGCCGCCAGATCGTCACGACCGGCCGCCGCAAGAGCCCCGGCGAGATCGAGCGCATCATCGACCACATCACGGAGAAGGACGTAATGGACTTTGCCAACCGCAAGCTGTGGGACCAGGACGTGGCCATCAGCGCCGTCGGCAGCATCGAGGGCCTCTTCGACTACCAGAGAATCAGGAACGACATGAGCCGAAACTTCTAGACGCGCGACAGTGATTGGGAGCGGCGGCGGTTTATAGGGGGCGGTAACCCGGTCATAGAGTGTATCAGATAATCACACGCTAGCTGTACCATACCATAAAGACTTTTTTCTCTTCTGTTAGATGCTCCCTAATTAACCGAGAATAATGTGAAGTCACGTGCCTATTGTGTGTGCGCCTGCTTTTTATGCAGTTCGACTATCAGCTATAGTCTGCGAAGTACAAAGTGACTCGTTAGAGTCTCTCTCCCCCTCTGTCTCTCTTTTTTTAGCTTTTTATTTTTTCAAATTTTTTTTACTTTTTTTGTTTATGAAAACATCGCCCCTGGTTACTCCGTAACCACATTCACTTCACCCCAGAGGAAAGCTTCCTTCCTCAGAGATAGCTAACTGTAGGCTGAAATGCCTAGAATAGGGGTTTATAGATCAACGCATTCTCCTCAGTGTCATGGGTAGGGATAGAGTCCAGTCTTAAGACGAGACCCTTCTTGGGGGTATAAAAACAAAAGCAGCTTCAGCTAAATGTCTTGCAAAGCCGTAGGATCTGTCCCTTTACTTCTTTCCGTATCGTTTCCCTGTCGAAATATGACATTCAGTTTACTGTCCGCAAAGAGAACTAGGTAGCTGAATATTCCTTGTGTCTGGGTTGTCTCTGGGCTAGACTATTTGACCCTGTTGTCATGGCGGATGATAGTGAGCTTCGGCGTGAATGACCATTCCAGTGTTCCGTGCCACGGAACATCGATCCACCGGTCCACGTTCGGGTTCTTGGACACGCCCAAAGTGACTGCTGCTACGTTCCTGATGGTATGAAAACCAAGAAGGGAGCACACAATTTTGGTTCTTGACATCCCTATACGCAGCTTGCTCGCTGGACCAACCACGAGTGGATCGACCATCCAGTCAAAACGCACTGTAGCAGCGAGTCAGTAAGAAATTCTCAGACAAAAAGAGGAAGTAGATGGTTCTCAGTATTACTTACTCTGCCCTAGACACTCTCTGTGGCCGTCCTTGTATATGAGAAGCATACCAATAACCAACTTCTCTGGCTTCGTCTTGTCAACGCATGGGATAATGGCGGCCACACCTTTCATCGGACAAGACGAGTATATATGGCTCCAGATATATTCAGAGAACTCTCGCGTCATTGGGAAAGCCGAGTCCGGGACCGTCATTGGGATGGGAAGCACAGGGTTTTCAAATGCCAACATTCTAATACCTGGCTCTAGCTGGTCGACAACGTCGAAGTATATTTGCGTCGGCTTTTCCGGCGGAGAATAGACACGAGTATGATTGCCTCCGCCAACCCGCAGACGTTCGTATGGGCCGAATACGGCGGTACGCCCGCGGTTGGTAGTGAACTATGAAAGTGAAGTCAGTATATCATTTTGTACTCGACAAAAAGTTTCATTCACCCACCGTCAATCCGATACGGTGCCCAGGGTTTGTGCTGGTAGCTGGGTAGTATCGACATATATCCTTAACGTACTCGCCTTCATCAATAGGCATATAAATCCACATCGTTGGTATCCGAAGTAGCGGAGTATCTTGGTAGAAACTTAGGTCCGTGTCTTTACGATGCGAATGTATCGTGAGGACGCTCTCTCCGGTGATAGCAACCGAATAACCGGTCACATCTGGCGCGTTGCAGTCGAAAGATTGCATTCGATGGAAAGAACCAGGGGCGACGCTATTGGCCCAAAGTGTTTTGAGATTCATGAGAGTTACTGGAGGCGGGTTCCATACTTGCCACCGCAAGCAATCAATACCCTTGGGTTCACTTCCAATATCGCCCTCGAATTTTATAATACGGACGTCTCTGACCTTAAAGCCCTGATCCCATGTTAGCTATCGTTCAAAGAATGAGGAGAGTTGCATCAGATATTGCGTTACATACGTCGCTTCTTGCACGAATCATTCCAATTCCCCTCCAGCTAGAAGCTGAGACGCATCTCCACCATACTCCCGGTATATCAGGGGTGTTGCCAGGCGAATCATCACTGCCACTAGAGCTGAACTTGATGCCACGTACACCGAGGTGGTCCTCGGCAATGTGGATCTTCAGAACGGGGCGGGTGGGTCGCCCTCGGAATAGGTGCCTTCCGCGCCTGCCGGAAAAGGCCGTATTGCTCAGTTCTTGGATGTAGAAAGTACCCTCAATCGTGACAAACTGAGCATAGATATCACGGGTTGGGTCGACAACAGAATCCGGTATGCAAATTTTGAATGCCTGTTCGTGTGCTGCAGGAAGTAAGAGCTGAGGCGGGAGATACTGGGCTATCATGCGCCATATCTCATTGGGCAGTGTCCTCGGCCACTTCTCTCTGTTCATATTTCGTGCCAGGGCATTGCATAGCCGATCGTTCCGCAATTGTGCTAACTTCCCTTGTGTAGGAGGTAGGTAACTGAACCGTATAGCTTCTCGGAAATGAGGCTGGATCTTAAAGACGTCGATGCTGTGATAGCATCTCACATGGAAGCAATCGATATCTTCATGTCCGTGCTGGGGGGGTCCGTTACAAAATGCCCAGATTTCGCAGTCAGGCCCTAGAAGGGTAACGTTTCGGTTTAAGAACTCCCGTGTGTGCGGCAGAGTGAATTTTTCCAATAGCGGCAGGCCGAAAACGAGCGGTTCGTCTTCCAGTGGTAGCTGGCACAGGGTACATTGTGCCTTCAAGAGATGGAACTTTCTCATCCTGATGGTGTTTAGGGGAAAGGAAATTATGAGACACAATGTAATACTGCGTAAGTGAGATGTGTTGGCGGTACTCTGGTGTGAGTTTGGGGCCCCAAACGAAGGATATCGGGAGATGGAAAGCTCTTCGTACTTTGTCAGTCAAGGTTTCCTGATGCCCACAGCGCGTATAGCATAACTCCAAGATGAAAATAAAACGCCTTTCAGATATGTGCTTACCTTGCTGAGTTGCGAGGTTAACCCCAATGATCAGTCAATAGGTGAAGGAAGTTTTGCACGTTCCTGGTCCCGTGGCCGAAGAGTCAAATTCAGGCGAGGTCGTAGGGTTGGTTAGGTAGGATGTAGGTTGTATTGGTAAATGATTTGATTTGTATTGATTCTCTCCGGAGGTACATGTATTTATACCATTGTGGTGGATGCCATTGCTACTATCGTCCGTACTGCACAGACCAAGAAGGACCTTCCGTAGGTACACGGGTGCATTGTTGTCCACCTTCAGGTGATGTTTCTCAGTGCACCTTCCACCTCTCAGTAAGTATATCTTTGTTCTATGGGGGAGAAGGTGCAGTCAAGGGGCTCTGCGAGATGCATACAGGGGTCAACAATTAAGGGCAGTTAAGTGATGTAATCGACGAGGCCCAACCGCCAACTCTATTCTTGGTCCACAAGTTTAGATCCACTGGGCGTCTTTGGGGATTTAACTACAAGGGAGGACTGTTAAGATTGGTCCCTCAAGGCTAGTTGGGATATGACGGCACGGCAAGAGGGCTTTCTCCCAGCTAATTGCTTCCAGGTTGCGTATGAAATCATCATAGGCTGATTTTGATAGGTCGAATTAGCTTCATCACTTGATAGGTATACTGATATACAGGGTCTGTCAAGAATAGATAGCCACATGATTCGGTGGGACGAGGTACAAGGTGTACGATAGAACCATTGATATTCCTTCTCCGACCAGTGTAAAGCCGTATAATATGTGTTGTCGAGAGAGCTACCCGTCTAACATGGTAGGTATCGTCAATATATATCAGCTGATATTGTCTTCATCCAACCTCACTCAATCTCGGAGAACTGGTAAACCATGCTGGTAAGTCCATGCTGACTCCCTTTCAAGGTAGATAACAACTTGTCTCAGGGTATACGGAGGACGGGTGTTAAAAGGAGACGGCTATATGTGGAACATTCCGGACAATTCAGGTGGATGCTATAACGCAAATTCTAAATATGGGACTAGCAATGTACGAATTAAGAGCTTCAAGATGCATTGAGTATGTAGACTATGAATTATACTGTACATTCTTTTCAACACTTCCAGCCAGCAATGTTCTCCAATGGTTTACGTACCACTAGTCGACTTGAGAGAAATGGAACTAAGTGTAGTTGGTTGCGGGACTGGAGGGGTTGGGACCTTGACAAGGAAACCCCGGATATATAAGTCGGCCGGTTTGGGAGCTGTCTAAGAAGACGTGATTTTAAGTTGTATCACGCATTTATACATATCTACCAGTTATCAGGAAACCTTGTCATCTACCCCTATTGCGAGACACTAACAGCCTCACTTTCTGTCTTTGTACGGCCCTGTGAGTTATTCCGACGTGTACATTACATGATCTGTGATATATACTGTGTTATAGCTGCCCTAGATAACCCTTATCGATTCCTACTAAGCCTGTCTGCCTCGGGGTCGACGGGAATTATACGTGCTCTCATTTACAATCACAATTCCAGTAAGATCGGGTACCTGGGAGTCCTTAGGAGAAACACCATTTCCATTGTAGCATCATGCTACAGCATAAATATATATAAGTATTTACAAGCACGCATGCCGAGCCGCGAAGTCGAGCGCCTCGGTAACTTCCACGGATAAATATAGAAAAACCCCATACCCGCCCAGCCGCCAACCCCTACGCCTTCCCATTCACCACCTCAGACCCCTGCGCCCCCGCAAAGTGGTGCATCAAGTAATTATGCTCGGTATCCATCTCCTCCTGCACGCCTTTCCAAAGTCCCTTGCGCAGCGTCCCCGACAGCCAGTAGTTCCCGGTGGCGTCCTTGCCCACGATGGGAAACGTGTTGCGCCTGGGCATCCCGTTGACGAGGCCGTTGGGCTGGATGTACGACGGGCGGCCGACCTTGTTCGCGCGCTTCGCCGGGTCCAGGCCCGGCCGCACCACCGCCGCCGAGAAGTCCGTCTCGAAGAACTTGGCCTTACTCCAGTTGGAGATCATCACCGGCGCCATCGCCGGGTCCCCGTACACCGCCGACTTCCCCTTCTTGCTCGCCGCCAGGTCCACGGCCGCGCGCGCTTCCACCTGTTGTCGCGTGCCCTGCTCGGCGATGGACCGGCGCACCGCGGCGGCCGTGTGTCCGAGCGGTCGCGCGAATAGGTCCTGCATCGATACGAACGCCCAGACGCCGGCTACAGCGTTGCCCACGTAGGCGTGGGTCGGGGGCAGCAGGTCGTTAGCCAGCGCCGAGCGCATGCCGAAGGCGTTCATGATGGAGACGGTCTGGTCGGTCCGCCGGAGGGGCAGCAGCGCAAGGCGTGTGATCCAGCTGGAGAGCACGTCGCCCTCGCTGACGAACGGCTTGACTTTCTCGTCGGGGTCGCTCTGCGCGGCGAGGTAATCGAGCGCGCCTCTATGGAGGCAGTGGACGTGCGAGGCCGGTACGCACAGCATGCGCGTCTCCTCGACTGGAGACCAGAATATCGACCAAATGTAGGATGCGGCGAACATCAAGGCTTGTAGAGGCGATAAAAGGCGATGGGCCAGGACGTATGGTTCGTGGGGATCCATTCCTAGTGACTCAAGGGGGTCGTGCAATACTCCATGAAGTGGCTTCACGTCCTCGTCCCTGCCCTCCAGCACGGCTATCCATGCGTCCAGGAGCTCCTTTCGCCCCATCGCGTCGAGGAGGGTGTGCGGCCATGAGAGCGAGACGACGGTCGCGTCGGTGAAGGACACGATGTGCAGGCTTAACTGTGGCAGGTCAGAATACAAATAGTCGCTCAGCTGCCGCGGCGCACTCCATCGACGTAACAGCGGGGCGTAGTCTTCTGGGTCGCCTAGGACAGTTGGTTGCGGAGTAGCACGCGGAATTCGACTGCCGGTTGGGTGTCTGGAAATCTCGATGTTGTGCTCCGCGTGGGAAAAGGTAAACGCTGGCCGTTTTTCGTCGAAAACGTCTGGGATGTGGTATTCGAGTTTATTGTCGGTCTGCAAGCATCTTTAGCTTCTTAAACCTACCTCCGCGACGGAACGTTCAGGGGCTGTGGCCATACGTTGAGCCTCAACCTGGCACCCAGTTTGCGCCAGTCGCGCCGGCTAAGGAGCTTCTCTAGAGACAGGCGTAGCTTATCGGGGTCCAACACGTCATCGAATTTCATCGTATACTCCACGATGACCTTCCTATTGATAGACACATCATCAAAACGATGCAAGGGGACGACCGTATCTGACGATATCGTCAGCGGCAGTCTCTTGACGCCGCTGTTGCTTGAAAGGAGGTTCCCCATTTTGGGGTGCGAATATTGGCACAGCACCAGGCTGTTGTTTACCACCACCAAGGGACTAAGACAAGGAAATATGTTCTGTTTCTTATTCACTTGTCCCTACAGCCCCGGGTTGCCCACGGGGTAATAAAGCACAGGGCCGGTCCGGCCATATGGTCGGCTGTCGCATTCCATGAACTACCCAACACTTTGGGCAAATGATTATGCAAATCAACAGTTTATCGCTCAGGTCGGTTGATATCCGATATATACAGCCTATTCCCCGGCGATCTTTGACGTGTTGGAATCCCAGGTCCACAGGAATATATAGTATCGTCAATAGCAACGTACCGTGTTTGCAGCTGGGTACAGCATACGCGGGAAGGAATCGATATGAGCGGTTTTGAGACCTTCATTGGGCCCGCCGCTCACCTTCCCCTTTTTGCCCATCGATATCTTCGAAACAGTCGCAATTAGGCTCTTGGCGCAGCTAGGATTCACGAAGCGGCTTGCGTAATCTTGCTCTGTCTTGGCGGAAGAACTATTGCCTTGATAGTGCACCACCACCCGCGTTTCGAGTCTCACGAGGAAAAGCAAACACTTGAGCTGCTATATAGGTGACTAATAACGTTAGGTATGCAAGCTAATTTGGATGATCAGCGTTGGCCTGAGCGGAATCTCGGAATAGGACAACTTCGAGTCGAGGAAAAAGAGGAAAATCTTGCACAGGCCTCAATGTCGAACGGCCAAACCGCCGCGAGCTGACAGGGTCTCATTGGAGGCATATGATATATGATATGCTTCCACGGGAACGTCCTCACGCGTTATTGGTCGACTGCCACGGAGTGTTGTACTCGGAATAGCGTGGGGGCTATTCAATGCCGTGCGAGGGTATAAATGCATGCATAATGCATGCAACGAGGAATCCCTTCATCTAGTAGGTGAGACAGGGGTATTCCAAGGTCTCAGTTGTGGAAATAACGTTATCTCGACGATCTTTGACGACTGAAGTAACCTTTCACATCAATTTACCGGGTAAGCAGAGAGGCGACAGATATTACTTTTGTGCCTAGATCTGTCTCGGACGCTTCATTCAATAATTGAAAGAGTTTAGTACTGGCATAACTCTGTGCTCGTCCCTGCAGTGCGGTCCTCCGCCAAAGCATCGCAACCGTGTGCTTTTGGGAGCTAGCGAGGAGTATTGTCGCGAAGCCCGGACACACCTACATCTACGGAAATGATTTCACGGAGCCACCCCCCGAAATCCCCGGGCCTCATTAGCCGGAGCTGCAAAAGCGGGTTCTCAGCGACGTTCGACATCGTCTTGCATGATGGCGTCAACCTCGTTAAGCATCTAACAAGTTGTTAAACCGCCATCAGTAGGTATTTGCTGGGCTGGTCTGTATGCAAGAGAGCTTAATGATGGCTGGATCCGGTTCGAGCATGTTGGTGCGGCAACCCTCATTAAAACAAAACCATCTCGTGCTTGCGTAGCCCGACTACGCCATAGCTACACGACCATCCTCATTAGAAACTGAAATGAGGCATCGCGGAACTTGGTCTCCGGAAGATATGATAGCCTTCTTCGTGTCTCATGGCTGACAACAGACTAGCTTCAGCCACACTCGCTAGAAACACTTGGCGAGAAGCACGTCGAAGACGACAGGACGCCGCAAGGTGGAAACCCTATGAGCCAAGGAGCTTAGTTTCATGCAAGTGCCCACCGGCGTGGCCTTGACGATTACGTTCCCTTGACGGTCTGGCTCAATTTGATCGCTATCTCATCGGTCCAGACATTGACGCATCGTGGACCTGGTATCGAGGCAACGTCTTATCAGACTATAGGACCTTACTTTTCATGAGCTGGAGACAGGTGTACGGCAGGGTCTTGACAAGGCCAATATAGGATATAGAGCTACTTCCTACTCCAGGCTAGATCACGCACCTCATTAATCGTTCTGTAATAGTATGAAACGCGTTGTAGCCGCAAGTCGAAAATAACAGGGTTCCTACACTGCCGACCAGTATGTCTTGAGGATAAAACTCAATAAGACCATCCAGCCATACGACGGTATGCATCCCATGATAACTCCATGGATATCTCAGTGTCCCTGGGATATGCTAGAGGCGTTAGGGCGCGTGAGTCGTTGTACGACCCTAACAATTGCTGCATCTGGTATCAACGAATATTCGATATCTCTGTGTGTGCAATGCAGGATTCAGACATATCACCTCCATAGACGTTGAATGATAGTGGTAATCATGACCATCACATTTCCGGCCTTTCCTGTGATGATACCTCTGTCTAAAGCGCCCGCGAGGAACTCAAGTCTTAACGGCGTAGACACTGCACTGACATGGTAGACTTGAGCCGGATATTGATTACTTCAAGTTTTCCGTCCCGCGTTGCATCTGATTCGTTTGTGAACGCCACAATGTCTCACGAAACGCAAGTCTACGGAGGCGGTCCCCCAATGTACAACATTTCTTGGAATTGCCCACCATTGCCTCTACGCCACAAAATTGCGTACCTTCGATTTACATTGGTGCTTACCTATATTAAATATACCAGCTTCCTCCTACCCGTCATCGCTTGATAACAAGTAATGGATGATCGAACACGCACCTAAGAGTGTGTAATCAAGAAGCACAGTTACACTGCGTCAGAAACGGTTGCGGCAACACGATAGAAGGAAAAGGAACACCACTACTTCACGGTGACCCGACCTTCAATCCGCATTCTGCGGTAAGGATCTACAGAGCGTCACCTTGCCGCGGCTTGCCGCCTCCAAAGCCCACCGTCGTCTACTTCGAGCCAGCTCCAACATACCCCCACAGGTGGCTTACTAGCAAATCTGATCAAACAGAACGAAGCTCACTCCCTCCTCTGCAAGACTACAAGTATGATTACGGTGGAAAATACCGTCTCGGCACGGCGCAACAGCGCAGACTCGACGCGAAGCTGGAGATATACTCTTGTAGGACTAGCGGGAACGTAGAAGAGGCCGCGGGTGGGCTAGGGGACGACATCTCTGAGTTCCGTTGCAAGCTCGAGATAGTACAACGCCTCGACTGGGACTTGACGGTCGATCAATCCGTGGTCCTGCCTAGAGGAGACAGGTATCTAATTTAATCCAGTGACGAGCTAAACCTAGGTGGATTTGACCACGTACTGAGAAAACCCCCGATGGCGGATTTTATGGATGTGTTGGTGGCGCCTGTACGCCTCACTTTGGGCTTCCCGACGCTATATCCTGTTAGCCACAAGTCAGTGGTGAAAGAGTCGGCGGACTTCTTCGGGGGCGCGGGGGGGGGGGGGGGGGGGGGGGGGTATTAAAAAAATAAAACCGAAGTGTTTAATTTTTATTATTTGATCCAAAATAATAAAACAAAATTAAAAGGTTTTGGTGTTTTTTGTGTTTGAAA